>QPKB01000005.1:17737052-17783243 GCA_003546025.1 Camphora micrantha | reverse complement strand
TAGAATTTATTTGAAAATCTCATTAATGGGATTTCATTCATCGTGGCCAATTAAATGGTAGTTGACCATTATTTATGGCATATCCCACTAATCATGCATGGGATATGATTTAAAGAAATGGTAACTTGGACATTTTCGATCTTTAAATTTGGAAAAATGACCTACCACACTATGAAAAAAAGCTTGTGGATCTAAGGCCAGAAAATGAAACGTTCAGGACCAATTGCCGAATGCCCCTTTCTATTAATCTAGCAACTATCACTTGAGAGATTTTCATATGCAAACACCTCTTACTATAATACAGTGAGTGGTAGCATATTGAGGCCCACCTATTACCAATCCGAACCATACACACACATGGTACCCCTTATTCATACCGGATTCGTTGAGTTTTCACCGATCCAAATAGACTGTACTGTTGGATCGAGGGCCAGATCTTTTTAATATTAAAGTCGTTCTTGTGTGTCACAGATGCAAGAATTAGAGACATGGAATTGACTCTGAAATTCATATCTGGTCCCATCTAAGACGACTCTTTCCATCCCTTGGTTCCATGATCAGTGGGAACCTAGGTTGTCCCCATCAAGCTACCTCTTACCATAATACAACGAGAGGTGTCTGTACAAGAACATTTCCCCACTTAATCTATATTATTTTACATGACTTCGTTACTCTATATTTTCCAATTATGGGATTTGTTGACAATAAAATTTGAACTACCATCAATTCAGAAATTAATTTATATTTTGAAAATTCTGACCCTAACAATTTTACTTATTTATTTAAAATTTTATTTCAATCCATTTGGGGTTTCATCTAGGTTGTGTCTGGGTTGGCCTTTGATAGGAAAGAAAAATTGTGAAAACCAATCTTAGCCCTCCTCTCCTTCCATTTTGATGAATAGATGTACTCTTTCAGTTGTAGGCTTCTCGAGTCTGGATCCCCTACAACCAAGGTCATATTATTGTTTCACAAAACTCACTTATACTTTTACAGTACAAGGATTGCAAATTGGATATTCACAACTTGAAGACTACAGCAAAGATATTTTTGGCGCTTAACTTATCTTTGTCAGGCATGCGCTTAACTTATCTTTGTCATACACTACCTTTCTATGTGCTGGACTTGGCCTAACGTTTAATACTAAGATTTAATAGGTTGGGCCCGTGCTTATACATGCTTAATTGCTTGGTCCATCACATTAGCACAACAGGTGTATAGATTTTGCAAATGGTCCAGGCTTGGGCCTACTTTTATGCCTATTAGCTAAATTGGGCGAGAATTTTAAGCCCATAACCCAAAATGTCTGAGCTTAGGCAAGCTTTAGCCTTATATGTAGGCAAATATTACTGCATATAACACTCGTATACTTGAGAACGGCCACTTACCTCCCTTATAAGTGGTGGTAGTTCTCATGACCTGACTGCCCAGGATTCAAACCCTAAGTACGCCACATTTTCCCACTTGTCTGGGCTTTCTTCATGCTCATGCGGGCTTCTTTTCCTCTTGTGTGGGCTGTCTTCCTGTGTTATTGCGAGCCTTATCTTGGATCCCAGCCCCCTTGGCCGGGTTACATAAAAAGAAAAAAAGAAAAAAAAAAAAAAAAAAACACCTCGCGTACTTGTGAATGCATATGGACAATCAGATGAATGGTCTTTAGTTACTCGATGCTAAAAAAAATACACCCCAATTGTACGCAATCCATTTCAAAGGCACAATTCACTAGACAAACTCTTTGGTTCAGGAATATGAATTCATGATCTTAAAGTGGATCTCAGAATACCAGAAGGATCTGATAAGGGAGATAACATATTAAAAAGAAAAACTGGGCCTGTGTTCAATATCTGGACCCATGTGTCAGTTTTTTCCAAATAGGGGTGCTCTGCGTGGACTTGAATTGCTGAGGACCAGAATACCAATACCACAACTATTTATGTGCGTCTGTGTGTAGGTCCAGTTACTTCGATCCAAGATATTTTGCTGAATTGGGTCAATGACTGTAGGAGTGGCATCCAATGTGAGAATGTAAATGCCAGCACAAAATATAAAAAATATAGATCTTTTGCCTGTTCCCAGACATGAATTGATTTGCATCTTCTTTTGCTGGAGCCAAGTAGGTGTTCTACAATCAATATCAAATGTAACCCCAGCCTTCAGTTTCCTCTTATGCGAGAAATAAGCCTGGCATAGTAATTAAGATACTCTACTTGAAGCTAATAGTGGAAGCCTTTTTATTTTAAAGAAACATCATCCATCTGGGCTCAAACTTTACCTTTTTCAGGCGAGCCGGGCAGAGCACTATTAGCTCATCATATGATGGAATTAATATTATATATTTTCCTAAGCTACATCCAAGTCTTTCCGTTGCGATACCTCCCTCCTTCATCATGTATTCAAATAGGCCCACCTAATCTGAATGGAATGAGTGAATTTGCTAAGTTCAAATAAAAGAGAGTTTTTGTGATATCATTACAACCGATAGTTAATTGTTTTATCATAAGATGAAGGAGGCATTTATAAAAGGGTAATATTCATGTGAGAACTAGTTCTCACATATTATATGAGAACTTTTTTGTGGGGCCTAATTGTGGGCCCCATTTGGGGGTGGGACTAGGGAGAAAGATCTATGTGAGATCACCCTAAGTATTAAGTTTGAGCCCAAACCCATGCCCCTAACCCCTTTATCCGTGGCCCACAAGTTTAATGGCTTCATATTCAAAAAAATATTCAACCCTCAATCCAACGGTTAAGTCCATTCGGACGTGTGTCAATCCTTTCGATCAGTGACTATCAGGGGGTTTTCTATTGGTAGTTAGGTTTGGATGGGTTGCTAGTTGGGCTCCGCAAAAAAGTTCTCATATAATAGGTGTTCTCACTTAAATATTTTCCTTTATAAAATATAAAATATAAGAGAATTTTTTTAGATAATCTCAAGAGTTAGGGCGTCTTGTAAATAGCTCTTCTTGGTGACGACATTCCTTCCAAGAGGAAGGTCAGCAAGTGACGCAATCGCTGATGTATCCTATTTCATCGTACAACGAGAGAACGAAAGGATGTTAAGTTTACAAATAGGCTTGTCAATGAGAAGCGCTGAAATGAGTAAAAAGCCCGGCCCAGCCTGTCCCAAGCCCGCAAATATAGGGCTTTTAAAAAAATTTGAGCCCAGTGGGCTGGGCTTGAATAATACATTTTAAAGCCCGGCTAAAATAGGACTGAGACTAAGCAAAAACAATCCAGCCCGTTCAGGCCCAGCCTGACCCGCTACAAAGTCATTTAATAATAATTATTTATGTATTACAATGGTGGAAATTAAATTTAACTAAGTATAAATTTAACTAAGTATCCTATTTTATCTCGAATGGCTCGTGATATTTTAACTATTCCAGTTTCTACCGTTGCTTTGTGCCCAAGATTGGTTTAGTCATGACCCAACTAGTGATGGTGATTTAATTAATGATTGGAATGCACTAACTTATGTTTAAGACATATTAAAAGAAAAATGATTTCTGTTGATTTCTTTTTTACATTACTTGACCCATATAGGATATTCATTCTCATTCATTTTATTGATTTTCTGATTTTCTACTTTCACCGGCAAAAAAAAACAAAAAGAAGTTTTTAACCTATCTTACATTACTTTAACTTGATTCATATAGGATATTCATTCTCATTCATTTCTATTGATTTTTTGATTTTCTACTTTCACCGGCAAAAAAAAAAAAAGGGTTTTAACTGTTCTTACATTACTTAACCCATATAGCCTATATGATACTCATTCATTTCTATTGATTTTCTAATTTTCTATTGTCACCGGCAATAAAAAAATAAAAAAAAAAGTTTTTAACTTCACCATATTGCTTGTTGCATTGCATTGCCGGTCCCCGATCCCGCGAATCCGGAAAAAAAGGAGGAGGGTTTAAAGTCCGGTTCATACCGGGTGTCTGGTGACAATAAGAATAATTAGAGAATGTTTTGCTTATGTCCAGGATTGGGCTAAGCCCAGGCCCGGCTCTGTCCCAGCCCAGGCCCGTACAGGACGGGTTTTGATGTAGGCCCGTTCAATTTAGGGCTGTGATTGGACAATACCTGGCTGGCCCGTCCTATTTTTAGGACGGGATTGGATAACCCAAGCCCAGGCCTAGCCCGTCCCATTGTGAGGCCTTTTTCTTTTCTTTTTGTTTTTTGGTTAAGAATTTATTTTTAGCTTTCTATTTCTTTAAGTTAAATCTTTGAGATTTGGACACGCCGAAGGGCGGACTGAGGAAATTCAACTTGGGGGCTCTATGTAAAAGAAATATTGGAGGAATCGGCAAATATAAAAAAAAAAATATATTAATTTTTAGAATAGACATATTTTTTTTATAAAAAAAGTATCAAGTTATTTTAGATATGGGTGGGGGCTTCATCCCCATACCCATATACCTGGGTCCGCCCAAGAACACACTCATAAATATTCAGGGCCTCAAATCCAAGCTTTTCATAAAAAAGTGGCACCATCATGAATTAGTGAGGGTTTTTTTTTTTCCTTTTGGGTAAGAGTGAGTAGTTAAATCTCACTTTGATAGAAGGTAGACCCATTCTTAAAATGACCAATGTATAATAATTGAACTTTTTATAATGTTTTATTCATATACTTTTATAAGTGATTAATGAGTGAAATTTAGCAAAGATCCAACAACTAGGCTAGGAATTATTTACTTTGTTCAGCTAGATTCTTATTATTTTTTCTCTTTCGATCAAAGTGAGCCCTATTGAAGAGCATCATAAAATTCTCGTGCGCCCAAAGCCTTACAGGTTTGTGCATTCATATGGTTTTGATGGATATAGTTACACCATAAACTCTCATTGCATTAGATGGTTATAAGTGGCTTAAAAACATGAGCATTATCTATCCTCTATTAAAAACAAAAGTGCAAAGAAGTCGCGAAGTGTACTACAACGTGCTTAGTGGTCCTCATATTATGTATTGGGTGCATTCACTTACATGTTGCTTGGGGAGTAGAGAAAACTAGAAAATCACAGAAAGAACCTCATCTGAAGCTGTGGAGGATATATACTTTCTATGACACGCAAGCTAACGTGGTGCATGCATGCGAGACATGATCATATGACTTCCCACTATCCATGTGCGATGCCGCAAAGATTGCAGGTTATTTTCATATCTCATCCAATGACTTGCATAGGAATAAATGGTTCCTGATGAGGAAGCCCCGGTGGGTTCAATAAAGAACGACTTGGTTTGGACTCGATCGGAGTGGATGCCCAATACATGCCTTTTGTTTGTTTTTCAAAAGGTATACAATTTATAGAATATCTATAGATTGGGTAATATTCTTGTTCTAAGTATTCAGCGTGCACAAATCTTTCTAGCCCTTTGATCTATGGCTCACAAATTTAATGCATATTTATATTGAAAAAGAAAATATGACCCTCCATCCAATGATTCAATGGTGCAAACCCATGAGATTCAATGCAGGTAATATGACCCTTCATCTTCATCCAATGATTCAATATTGGTGCAAACCCATGAGATTCAATGGGGTGGGGGTGCAAACCCATGAATGCACCCCATGAGATTCAATGGGGTGGGGGTGGGGGTGGGGGTGGGGGAGTTTCCACTTGAAAGTTTCTCTCCATCCATTATGACCAAATTAATCAGGACATTGTCCAGTCAATAATAATATATAGTTGAGCTTTTTGTATATACACCCCTAGGTTTGTAGGACTTGTAATTAGGCCCATGAGGTTTTAGTATTTTCAAATAGGCCCCTGTATTTTTATTTTATTACATTTTGTCCCCAAAATCAATAGTATTCCGACCACCATATTGGACTCATTTTTTTTTATAAAGCATGTAACATTAACAATTGCACTTAGTGAGAGAAAATAACCTTACGTAAATTTATTTTTTTATCAACTCAGGGCTCATTTCATTAAATCCAAATTGATCATGGCAACAATCAACACCTGTACTTATAAGTTATAACCAGTTATGATTTATCCAATCCATACATGACCCACCGATGGATTGATGAAAGTTTTAAAATGTATAATTATGCTTCATGTGTAGGGGGTGTAAAAGAAATATTGGAGGAACATGCAAATGTAAAAAAAAATTATTAATTTTTTGAATTTTTGAGCGAGGTAGTTTGTGGCTCTATGTAAAAGAAATATTGGGGAAGCGGGGGGTGGGTGTTTGAATTTAAAACTTTTCTTAGATATGGGTGGGAGATTCAGTCCCCAAGTCCTTGTACCTAAGTCCACCCCTAGTCATGTGCATGAAAGAGTTATTGAGACAAATCATTGGGACATAGAGATAAAATAATAGATGTAAGGGTGAAGCTGTCATTTATATAAAAACTCAATACAAATCTCATGGTGGCTGACCATTCTTGTTAGGAATATTGATTGCAGGAAAATGGAAGGTATTAAAAAAAAAACCAGGAGCCTATTTACAAATACTAAAACCTCATGGGCCTATTTTCAAATCCTACAAATCTTAGGGGGTATATACAAAAAAGCTCTATATAGTTTCACTCCATCCATTATGACAATTTATTAGTCGACCTGTCAATTATAATAGGCAGTTTCACTCCATCCATTATGACCAAATTAATCAGTTGACCGGTTAATTATAATAGGCCAGTTGTGATGTGAACCAGAACCTTGACTTTGACTTAAATGAGTTTGGAGAGGATTAGTAGATTAGCATGCTTACCTTCCATTTTTAAAGGTTGCATGTGGTCAGTAAAAATCCGCGTACAGAGGAAGTTGACTGGAAAGCTTTCTACTCATTTCCTTTTCCTGTATAAATGACAAATCCACCATCACTTTCCACCGCACGAATTCTCACTTGAAGGCTACATTTTTTGTCTTGGGTTGTGCAAACCAGAGCAACTGTTCAACGTTTGTTCATTGCCCAAACTGTAGCAAAGATGAAGGTATACCATTCTAACGTAGTTGACATTTCCAAGGGTATATTCATGCTCAACAGTTTTCCACAGAATCTTTTTTCCAATGTGATTTCATTTTTCATGAAAATTTCAAATACAAAGACTTCATTTCCCAAGTTTTCCATTTTTGTTGTTAGGTGCAGCAAAAAACTCTCAATAGCCAATTGTGTTTTCTCTACCTCTTTGGGTCTGAATCTGCTTATGGAAGAAAATTCTGGAAATGATTTTATCTTAAAATAAGATTTGTGGAAACATAGAATCATCGGATAAAATTGTTCTCTTTCGCAAATTATTTTAATTTTTTTTCTTAAAAAATGTCTCCACAAACAAAACCCAACAGTAAATTGGGTACCATTAGTTCATTTGATTGGGAAATTATATTTGATATGGGTCATCTGAGAAGTTCAGTTTATTTAAGGAAATCAAGGCTCATGCTTAAGAACTCAGTTTTTCACTAATTTTGTATGTGCAGCAAAAGATAGTGATTAAGGTGAATATTCATTGTCAGAAATGCCGATCGAAGGCTATGGAGATTGCTGCAGTTGCAGATGGTCATTACTTCTAATCTCATTCTATTTTATTTCATTGCCTATTGACAGTTTGATTTTATGCATTTGGATGGTAAGGTTAAGCAAATTCTAATAATGAGTGCACGAATAAAGGTAATTAACATACGGGTGAACCTAAATGAAAGGAGAACATCACTCTCTCTCCCCCATTCCCCTCTAATAATAGTAGATTCTGACAGTGATAATCCTTCTATATACCTAAGAAAAAAAAATCAGTGATGAACCCTTGGAGTTGGATCTCAACCTAACGCTATGAGAGGCACTGAACTTGAAAATCATCTCAGTGTTCATCCTTGAATGGAAGGATATCTTAGGGCATGATTAACTCCATTAATAAAGGCTGTGGTTTTCATCTAACAGTTAATATCGCTCCTCTAATGGTGATTTTAAGGCCCATCGATCAACTATAGCAGATTGAGATGCTAGAGCTTGCCGTGTTGAAATGTGGCTCCCATACAATTGGGTTTGGCTAGACCTTATTAAAATATCATCTTCTTGTGAGTTGATCAGCTAATTTTATAGCAGATGCTTTGGCCAAACAACGAGCTAGTAGAATTTTGAAGGCTTCTCTAATATAATTGTATCTTGTGTTTGCGTATATGTCTTCCATATCCAAGTATGATTTTTCTTTTTCTTCCTTTATTGGTGTAAGTTTTCTCTCATCTTAATATATTTTTTGCGTTACCGTTCAAAAAAAATATGTCATCTTCTTGTAATTATTTCTCTAATTAAATAGAGTCATTGTTCTTGCATACACAACTGCTGTGCCTCTGTGTATGCTCAATCCGAAGATCTATCAATTACGTGTGTGCCAACTGTTAAAACTAAGTGTAAGGGACACCACTATGTGTCGAATCTAAGGCAATAAAATGGGCGTTAAAAAAAGTTTATATTTTAATTATCCATTTCATTGCCATATATTTGACAGCTGAAAGCACTCAATGGATTTGATCTTTTGCAGCTAACTAACTAAATTCTAAAGAACTCCCCCAAAATCCTACCACATGTCCAATCTTGAAAGGAAAGTAGCTAGGATGTGGATCCATGTTGATACTTGCTTACACGTTTCCTCCCATGTGGCAATGGATTCAATATTACATTATTACTTGACCTCAAGAATTGATTAAATTATTTAACTGACATGGAATGATAATCGATTAATTTAGGGAGCATTACATAGGATCTACAATGGAATAGTTAAAGCAATTCTATGGACTTCATCTGGCAATGTGTGCCAATCATGGCGTAGTTATATAACTCATTTTATTAACTTTAATCAGTGGCAGTTGACTAAATTAACTCAGTTCATCGGGTTCTGAGTTCCGACTCAAGCGAGTCAGTCGAGTCTTGTTGAGGACAATTGGAGTACATAGTCAAACCTGCCCGAGTTAGTTGGCAATGGCCTTTCAAGTCAAGTTTCACAGATTATAAACCATGACCGTCGCCATAATATTGTAGCCAATCTTTATTTGGGCTTGGGCACATGTCACAGTCATTAATTAGATGCTAATGAGAACTTGTACCTGATCTCACCTGCATTGGATCCACCTTTGCTGGATCAAAGCTTCTCATATTGCACACAAAGCTTCACATGAATTAGCTCAAAGTTAGCAAAGAATGACATATGTTAGAAATAGTTAGTTAAATTTCATGTACATTCCTGATCTACGCAACTATGCTTCACTTTAGTTTGAGCAAAACTTCTGCTAATTTCTATAGAGTGGGGTGAGTGATATGAGCAATATTGATCAAGCAAAGGAGGGATCGCCATGATATAAATGGGGTGGTTAGCATTCTTCAGCACCATACTAATGGCAACAATTTCATTTCTTAAACGTTTCTCCCCATCATTGTTTTAAAGTCGATCATTTTAACTCACCAAAACTGGAGTGAGTCAAGTCAGCTCAATAAATGACCAAGTAACATTAGTAGGAATGAGTCTGACCCAGTCGAACCATGTGTTCAATAAGACTCACCTGAGTCAAGTAACACAGAGAATTCCCAAGTACTTCTAAGCGGTGTCCCGCTAACAAAATTACATGTCATTGGACTTAATTTATGTTGTCGTGATGCAGGTGTCATTTCGGTCGCCATAGAAGGCAAGGAGCAAGATCAGGTTGTCGTCATCGGCGATGGAGTCGATTCTGCTTGCTTAGTCAAGAGGTTGAGGAAGAAGGTGGGCTACGCATATCTTGTCACTGTAGAAGAGGTGAAGCCCAAAGAAGAGAAAAAGGAAGAAAAGAAGGAAGAGAAAAAGGGAGAGAAGCCTACATGTCAACCACAATGCCATGGATATCCATATTTTGTTCATTATGAGACCGTTGACGAACCTAACCCAAGTATTTGCTCTATCATGTGAGATGTGGTCATCTTTCTTCCTGTATGGTTATATTTATGTTCCACATTTCTTCATTTGGTTTTCTACTCAATCCATTATACTATATTAAGCTAGGAGATTTTTGGATTCGATTTTGACTAGCGGTTATAATTTTGACCGCCCCATATCTTCTATTCCATTTGTGCCATAATTTTCCTATTTCTATTTTATGCAACTTGCTCTATGGAGGGAAGTACTTTCATAACCTTTTTAATTTATGATTATTTATTATGAAATGCATGGAGATACCGTGTTAAGCACGGGTTATTGTGCTAGTGCTTAATTATTAGAGCAAGTTTGTTTTGCATTAAAACTCATAGGAATTGCTTATATAGGGTGGTAAAAAATGAAGATAAAAGGTGAATTTCAAAACATGAACATTCAACCAACATTTTCTTTTAGAGAAATAAAATCAAAAGAAAATGTTATTTGATGCTACTTTGGGACATGCACATTTGATCTTCATTTTTAACCATCCTATATATATATATATATATATATATTCAATTCCTTTGTAATTTAATGTAAACAAGCTTAACTTGCAAACTGGCCTAGTTCGCATTAAAATGCATTGATTGGTTTCATACCATTAATTGTTCAAAATAAAGATCAAACGATAATTTTAAAAAATGAGCATTAAATATTTAAAAAATTTTAATTCGTAGAAGATTGGAAATGAACTAATAAGGTGATGGTTGGTTTATTTATTTATCATGTTCTTTTGATTCTCTACAAGAAAATGTTGTCGTATGAAATTTACAATTCGCTTTCTATGTATTATAATGCAAATTATAATTTTGGACATAAATGTTATTGAAATAATCACGGTGGTTCAGATGTCGGTAACATGCTTTGTGCTGAAAGCTAATTAACACATGTCAGTGTACCTTTGATTGTAACTAGAATGATGACAAATTAGCCACAATGAGTAGTAGTACAAGTGCTTATGGCTTTTTATTTGTAAAACTATTTTAAGAACGATACACATAAGAATGACCTTTCTCACGAATCAGTACGTTAGAATTAATGAAAATAGATTCCTCCTGAGGAAACCAGACTGGCGCTAAGCTGGGGTCCAAAAATAAAAGCATATTTAATCTGAAATTATTTATAAGATATTAACAAATTACTATATATTATAGGGATAGGATTTGATTTTGAAAGCATGTTACGGAGGGACCCTCTAAAAAAATTTTTGGTTATGGAGGGAACCTTTGAAAAAAAAAAAAGTGTCATGGAGGGATGTTAGGGGCAGCTGGCCTGCTGGCTTGCTGCCGACAAGTGGGCAATACCTATACCGACCATCCAAAAAGTTTTGCTAAAGAGTCCGGCTCGTTTGAAGCACTTTTTACAAACTTAAAAAACAAATCAGATTGGGACGGTTTTAGATAAATTAGATTAAGGAAATTAATTTTAGGGAATTAGACTTTTTAGAAAAACTTGAAAGAGATAGAATAAAAAAAGAAACTTTTCTTTCAATTGAACTCTTTAGATTTGTTAAAATCAATTTAATTATGAAAGCCAATTTCTCAATCAATTTTAAAATCGGGCTTCAATTTCAAAATAAACTCATATCCCTATAATATATATTAACTAGCAAAACATACACGCGCTTAGCACGGGCAACATAATTCATAATATTAGAAATAATAAAATCTTAAATAATAATTAGTCATAGAATAACTAAAATACTTTATGCAATAATTAAATATAATATAACAAAAGAGAGATTTTATTAAAATAAGGTGAAATATAAATGAATTTAAAGAAAGAGAAATTAAAAATGAAATTAAATGATGATTATATAACTTGTACATTCAATTCAATACATATGTGAAAACTGGGCTTCATTTTCATAAAGGTGAGATTTCTGATGGTCGCGCTATAAATACCTCCTAATTATATTTCAAGATCAGTTACTCTTAACTCCTTCCATAAAGGTCCAATCCAATCATCTTCGTCTTAAAAAACAACAACAAATCATGATGAATAATAATTATAACTCAACAGGTTAAGATCAAGACCACATACTTTGGCATGATAAAACAAAACTTACAACAAATCTCACAAATACTAAACAAAAAAAAATCAAAATTTACAATGTAGACATTTTTTTTTTTCTAATTTCATATAAAAGATCCATGCAATAGAAAAAAAAAATCTAAATAGTGAATTTGTTTTCACATCAAAACATATATACATCAGATCAAACTAAACATAAAGATTCACCAAAATAATATATCAAGAGATTACTAAAAGAAAATGAAAACAGAAAAAAAGAAAAAGAAAAAGAACCAATCAAACATCAAATTAAATATCACCCTACCTAAGTTTTTAAGCACTTTGATTAATCCTTTAGTATATAATAACTCACTGTTTGTTGGGTTGAAGAAAAAAGAACTACATGTAATGGAGAATAGGATTATTTCAGTACCTGATGGGTCACCGCGGGATTAAGGCGATTCTAAAGTGTATGATGGATTACCATTTGAGAAGCTGCAAGTAATTAAAAAAAGAAAAAAAAAACTCATGAAACAAATGAAAAAATGTTAAAGATTTCAAAGTTCAGACCGTATTGTTAATAGAGTTGACACTTGTATCACATTAATGCATGAAACAACATGTCTCAAGATCATGAGAATATGATCACTGAGTTTATAGATCTACAAAAGAAATAATGGAAAATCAAAAGAGAAAAACGAACATTAGATAAAGAAAAAAAAAAAAAAAATCTTTACGCACTTACAAAAATAGAAATAGAGTTGAGTAGGGAAGCAATTTTTTCATGGAATGACCAGAGAGGACTTATGATCTATAGAAACAAAATAAAGTCGGGCCTTATAAAAATTCAAAAAATTGTAAAGACTTGAAGATATTTTAATTCCCAGTCATTTAAGTATAAGAGAACTTTAAGAAAACTAAAATCTATTTTTATAGAGATGAAAAAGATGGTTAATTAAAAATCTAAATGATAGGTTCCAAATTTGACCTAAATATATTGGATATTTAATTACTTAGATACATTAATGAACTGACGGGGATTTGATTAAATGGATCAAATTTAGAAAGAGCTTGGTGAGATCTTTTAAGCTAAATATTAGGAGTTTTAAAAGTCAAAATCATATGCTCTCATCTATTTTGACGCGGAAGAGAGCAAGGAAGAGATTAGGACAGATAATTTAGGAAATCATGTTTACCCAATTTTCAAATATGGGTCCCATGTAGATAGTTTATAAATAAAATGGTCTCACATAAATAACAAAGAAAGATAGGCATGATCTCTCATCAGGTTTGCATAGATAACGAAAGAAAGTTGATGATATCTCATCAACTTAGATGGGTGCATGAGTCATACCTGATGAGCTCTATGTAATGGGTAATGGTCAATCTTTGATCAAATGGGCCCCATATAGATATTTTAATTAAATAGCCCAAGTAAATCAAGATTGGCTGTGCAAAATCTTTATATAGCAGTGGGTCATATCTATTATCATGTAATGGTAATGAAAGATAAGTTCCACCCGATAGATAACTGTTAACCTTTCGTCAAATGGGTCCGTTGTAGATAGATTAATTAAATGGTTTCCATGTGATAAAACTGTAGGATATAAATTAGGGATATCCAACTCTTATAGATGAAGATCTCACATCTAAGGATTTGAGTTTGTTAAGAAAGGTTAGTAGATCACTAAAACTTATTTCTAAGTTAAATATAATCAAAATCAATTTTGCAATTGAAATCAAAACTGAACTCCAATTTCTCAATCAATTTCAAAATTAGACTCCAATTTCAAAATAAAATCGATTCCTACGCCTATAATATATAATAACTAGCAACAAAGGCCCGTGCTCAGCCCGGACCCAAAAATGAAAATATATATATAATAAAAATATAAAAAGAAAATTATTTAATAGAAATGAATAGTACTATATAGGCACGGGGGCACGATTATAGTCTCAAGTAGCTATCAAACCATAATAATGAAATATGAAAAAAATATTTAAACTGAAGTATGTTTATGCAAAATAATAAATAATGAATTTAGCTTCAAATCTAAAGTTGAAAAATAATTAATTCAACGTTTTTAAGAATAAGAAGATTGGGTAATTCATCCACTTGTTTATACAAGCATGAATAATGTACCTTATATATGAATGCAATCTTGAACACATATCCTCTATTTATTTAATATAAAAACAGATCCAAGGAGAAAATGATAGAAACGAAGAAAATAAAAAAAAAATTAATAGAGCAAAGATAATAACTGATTGTAAAAAAAAATCAAATTCAATTGTTTGGTGATAATGTCAATTGACATAATTGTAATTTGGGCATAACTACAATGCAATATCCGTAGTAAAATTAAGGGCGGGGGCCTACCTTTCTAAATCCAAACATCGATGTCCTCTTTTAATTTAATATTAAAAAAAATTCAAGGAAAAAAAAAAAAAAAAAAACTAGGGAAAACTACGGGGAAAAGCCCCATAGTGAGCCATGAGTAGGTGGACGACCCGGTAGAATTTTAGAAACAAAAGGGGCCTATAGGGCCTCTTCTGTTTTTTTTTTTTTTTAGATGTTTATAAAAGTTGTTGATATCGACAATAATGCGGTTATACTAAAACCGCAAGAAACCCCCTTCTTCTCCATTGCGTCGCCTTCCTTTTTCCCTTATCTCTTTCACAGTCCTTGTCCCTGTCGACACCTCTCCTTTTCTTTGGTCCCAGTAGTCCCAAGCATCATTTGACGCCTTCTTTCAAAACCTATACACAGTTGGCAAGCACATGGAGGTATGTATTTTAATTGTTTTCTCTTGTTTGCATTAGGTTTTAATGGAGCTTTCGGTGTTTTTCATTGGATCGAGACTGCAAGTTCCTTTTTTTGCCATTATTCTTAAACATGAAACCCAATCCCTAGATTAAACGAACTCATAGTGATTTCGTCTGATTAGTTTTGCTGATTGGGTTTTTTGAAGAAAAAAGGGGTCGTCTGACATTGTTACCCACTCTCAATGCACAAAAACGTTAATAATGACAAATGTTTGCTAGATCTTTGTTGATTAAAAAAAGGTTTAGAGAGAAATTAAAGAGTCCATGTACAGATTGTTGATTAAAAAAGATTTAGATCACAAACTTTTAGTGCATTATATGACTGTCTATGTTTACATATTTAGGGTCTTGTTTTTCTCTGTTCTCATTCTATTATTATTCATGGTATGTACTTGTTATGAAAAGAGACATTTTTTTGAGGAAATAAAGAAGTGGAATTTGAAGATCATGATGTTTTGAATATGCTTTTGTTAATGTTATCTTACTTCAATATCTTGATATGGGTCTTGTTTATCTGATATGATGATTTATTTTGTAGTGGGTATGTGTATATATTTGTGCATCATGGAGATCAGTAATGGGCATCATATGTAATTCAGAGTATTTTATTGGTTTTGGGTGGATTATCATTTTCTCTTGTCTACTGTAGAGATTTAGCTTCTTTAGACTAGCTTTATGCCCTTCTTCGTTTTGAAGTGGAGATAATGATTTCTTAGTTTCCGAGACTATTGGGAACTCTTATCAAGTGTAGCATTGCCATATAATAGGCAATAAGTTTATAGGCTCCTAAAACAAAGATTATATATTTTTTAAATGGAAAACTACAAGGACCCAATCAGTTGTTGTATGCATTAAATCTCACTGTAGCATCTTTCCTGTTTTGAATAATCTCCTTCATATAGCATTTTCTAACCCTGATGGATGTTCAATCGAGTATCTATGGATTTGGTGTTATTTGTGGTCTTTTTTTACCTTGATCAGCACCGTTAAGCCTTTTCTATTCCAACATCGAAAACATTCAAAATCCTAATATATATGCTACTAGGTTTTAATCTCATATGTTTTAAAACCATGATACTACTTTTAAAGCGAACCATATTATATAGATAGTGGGCCAGTTCACACTAGTGGAACGACTTTAAATGTGGCCTGACTTTCAATGATCCAACTGGATGTAGGGAATAAGTGTAGATGATCTATGTTTTTCATTCTCCTTGACTATATGAGTGTTGAGTATGTGTTTTGGGATTTATATCCAATAACTACTTGTCAAACCATGATCTTTCTCCATTCACATGCCTAATGCTAACTGAAGGGTAGTGGTCCTAGTGGATCAAGCTTGGCCAAAGCTAGAGTTTTAATCATTTATGTAATATATCCCTGGCAAAACTAGTTGATTTAGAGGAAATCCTCAATTTTGAGGATCTTTAGAATGGAGTTTATACATATTCATCTAAAACATTCATTATAAAGATGATTTTAGTTACTAAGCATAGCCAGGCGGAGGAGACCGCCAAACCGGCGGAACCCACCATCCCAATTAAGCATGTATGGCTCAAATCACTTCATTAAGTTACTACACGAAACAATGTTTTATGTATTTTTTTTCTCCTATTAAAACATTTGCTTTGCTGGTATGATATGATAAATTAATATTGGGTGCGTTTCGTTTTCAAGCGGAGGATCTGGTGGCTCGTTTAGAGCGCTCCTTTGATAGAGCGGAGCACCGGAAAGTGCCTATTGAGAAGCTCACCACATCAATCCGGAAGAAATTGACAAAGTTTAAGGGTGCCTTTGGGACAACATTTGAGGACTTTTCTAAGGATGGGTGTAGTAGCTCCCACTCCGATGAAGAGGACGTTAAGAAGAAGATTACAATAACTTTTGACCGACTTGAGTGACTTCCCATGATGGTTTTAACGGTGATTTCCAACAAAGAGCGGAGCATAGGAAATTTATTCTGTTTTGTTTTGGAAAATATTTGTTGGATGGTGCTTACGGGGCAAGCGTTTTTGTTATACTTTTTGGTTGGAAATTGCAACATTGCCTTTCATCTGTCTATCAGGTTGATAGACTCATACTTTGCGTCCTAACTGACCATTGTGCAGAATGAATTATAATTGTATATAGAAAACTTTTGTTGGAGTATTTATACTTTGTCTCATACTGCTTTTTTTTTTTTTTTTTTTCTTTACTGTTAGCAGGTTGTCAATAGAATGGTTGAATGCATGTTAGGGTTCCACAGGTTTAATGAATGCATCTGATGGGGTTCCACTTGGTATACTGCTTGATGTTCTCTGAGTTGAGAGCATCCTGTACATTTTCATTGATGGCACATGTGTGATTGTTATGAATCTGCAGGTGATAGTAACTGCTTGAAAAAGAACTTGCAATCTGTATGACAGCAACTGAGATTGAAATGGGGAGAGTTGTTTTGGGTTGAGAAGAAGGGATGGTGGTGGGTTTGATGGTGGTGGGTTTGTTGCTATGTTAGGGGTGGATTGATAAAGGAGTTGTTTACTTTTTTTTGCAGGAAGGTTCATGATGTTGTTGTTGTCATTGCCACAGGCTTTCTTGAAGTACTGTGGGTTGAATTAAAATTTGTAACTCAGTAGGTGATGGAATGGAAAAAAGTTGTCGATATCGATAGATTAAAGCTGTCGGTATCGACTAGTTTCGTCAGTGATATTAATTAAAAGTTATAAGTTAGTGGGTGCTGGAATGGATAAAAGTTGTCGATATCGACATATTTTAGTTGTCGATATCAACTAATTTCGTCTGTGGGTTAAATTAAAAGTTGTAACTCATTAGGTGCTGGAATGGATAAAAGTTGTCGATATCGACATATTTTAGTTGTCCCTATCGACTAGTTTCGTCAGTGGGTTGAATTAAAAGTTGTAACTCATTAGGTGCTGGTATGGATAATAGTTGTCGATATTAACAACTATATTGACAGCTTAAATTTATTGAATTCCCAAAATTTTGCATGGTCATGTTTAAATTAAGTGTGAATCCAAACATATGGTGAAAGGAGATACTTAAGTACAATACCATGGAGCAACTGAATACAACAATCTAAATTTATATAAAACTCATTTATATCATCATTCACATTCCAACATTCATACAGTTGTCATATACTTAAAAAAAGTAGCAAAACACTCCAAAAAATGGGGAAATCTGTAGTGTTCAAAGCCTTGAACAACCCATTTACATCAACACATTTACTTCACCAACCAGCCCATTTACATCAGCGGCCAACCCAAAAAATCACTGCACTGTTCAAGCCTTGAACAACCCATTTACATCACCAACCGGACCAAAAAATAGCTGCAATCTTCAAGCATACATGGAACCCATTTACATTAGCATCCAACCCAAAAAAAACACTGCATTGTTCAAGCCTTGAACAACCCATTTACATCACCAAACAGACCAAAAAATAACTGCAATCTTCAAGCCTACATGGAACCCATTTACATCAGCAGCCAACAAAAAAAAAAACACTGCACTATTCAAGCCTTGAACAACCCATTTACCGAACAAAAAAATAGCTGCAATCTTCAAGCATACATGTAACCCATTTACATTAGCATCCAACCAGACGAAAAAATAGCTGCAATCTTCAAGCATACATGGAACCTATTTACATCAGCATTCAACTCAAAAAAGCACTGCACTGTTCAAGCCTTGGACAACCCATTTACATCACCAACTGGACCAAAAAATAACTGCACTCTTCAAGCCTACGTGGAACCCCTTTTCAAACAGCACCTGAAAAAAAAATCCTTTTCAAACCCTAAAAATCCAAAACGAAAGTGATATCAACCAAGCCCAAAACGAAAATGATATTTACTATACAAATGGTAATCTTTACGCAAAACTACATACAGATATACATTTACACAACTTATACAGTCTTAAAATGGCTTCTTTTAGGGTTCAGACCACAGTCCTAGGACAGTGAAAGAAATCATTACTGAAGATGAATTAAACTGATGACATTTTAGGGTAGATGATGCAATATAGGAAGGTGTTTATTGTGTGTACCAACCTCTTAATGGAATCTAACCACCACTTAGAATAGTTTTTGAGGTGTTTTCTGAGAAGGAAATTTGCCAGAGAACATGCTGTAGTCGATGAAAATGCATTGACAAAGAAATGCAGACATGGGGCGATGTATAAAGGGTTTATGCATAATGGTCGATATCGTCAATAATTATATTGTCGATATCAACAATATCGCTAAAAGAAAAAAAATATATAGAAACCCACACAAAGGACCCCTCCCGTCTCTAAACTCTTGCTGGGTCCTATCCTTACTTAAGGCTTACTATGGGGATTTTTTCTGTAGTTTTCCCAAAAACTAATAAAGCAAAGAAAATATTGAATTGTAAAAACAATCAAGTTGAATTGTTTGATGATAATGTCAACTGACATAATAGTATTTAGGCATAACTACAATGCAATGTCTTTAGTAAAATCAAGGACGGGGCTGCCTTTTTAAATTCAAAATTGATTATAGTCTTTCTATTCTCATGGTACATACATGCACCATATGCAATGTCCCGGAAAAAGAATAACATATCAGTGATCAAACGACTATTATGTATCTTTGGATTCTACCTTTGCCAATAATAAAAGATAAGAAGCACGGGAGACCATCAATGATGTTATTTCTCATGAGGCCTAATGGAAATTACCCAAAAGCAGAAACAGAAAACTAAATTCATAGAAAACTTGCCTAGTATATGGGCAAGCACTACTCTAGACCAAGATGCACAATCTAGAACCAAAACCAAGTTCATACAAAAACAAATCAATGGCGAAGGCGGAATATATCCTTTTCTTCATTCCTTGCTTGGAGATCAAATCTCGCCACTTTGGAGTCCGGATGATATGAGACTTTGACTTGAAAAATCCTATTGAATTTGTATACAGCAAAAGATGGTGTAAAAGGGAAAGATACCCAATTTGAATTAGCAGATGATGTTAGACACATGGGTGATTTATATTCACACCACAACTAAAGAGTCCTACTACAATTAGATGTTGGGCCATTTACAATTGCAGACCACCATGGTCCATGGATGGATGTGATTATGTCCATGATGGGGATCCTCTTTTTGGCAATTCAAATATCATAGAAACCTGCTACTCCAATATATGTGTTGCACGCAAAGATGTCATACCAATGAGTATAGAGGGGAACATTTCGTGACAGATCATTTGAAAAGAGAAATTTTAGGATGGGTAATTTGCAATCGAAGAGATAAAGTTTTTATGAAAGATAACGTAGTTTCATGTTTATCTGAGAAGAAATTGGATTTGGGTTAGGAGCTAACTTAGAAAGATTTTGATGGGCATGACTTTAAATGATTGAAATGTATTGCTCCTAAAATTTCTCTCAAGCAACCATCCTTCCTTAATAATAGAAATTTGAGTTGGCTTATGATAATCGGCTATCCATATCTCTCCTTCCTTTTTATTAAACGTGAGATTTGAAAATTTTTAAAATCTCTCAGGTTAAAATCCAATCAAAATCTTGAAATTGATCTCAATTGAAATTCATTTGAGATTCAGTTTCTCAAATTGATTTGAAATTGGAGTCCGATTTCGCAATTAAACGTGAGATTTGAAAATTTTAAAATCTCTTAGGTTAAAATTCAATTAAAATTGTGAAATTGATCTCAATCGAAATTGATTTGAGATCCAGTTTCTCAAATTGATTTGAGATTAGAATCCAATTTTACAATCGATTGCAAAATCGGACTCCAATTTTGAAATCGAATCCTACGTCTATAATATATATTAATAGGATGATCATCATAGTATTTGATCTGAGTAACACAAACATAATAATGTAAAAGTATTATAATTCCTTTTATATTCCTTAATGTGTGATTATTGGTGGGTTTCCAAGCCTAAACTATTCATGGATCTTTGGCTTTAGCCGGTTTTCCCACTCAATCGAAGCCAATCCAAAATTTAGTTGGACACCTTCTCTATTTTTAAGTCCCAAATTCAAAATCAACTTCAAAGTTTAAAAGAGAGAGTGATCCTAAATACATGGTCATCGAAGTAAAGGTCAATGGACCCAGGCCAGAAAAAATGAAAACCAACACTGTTTTCTTTTAGAATTTTTCTACACTGATGCCATGGATCAAGTATCAACTGGACATTAACCTTCCTACTTTATTCAAGCTTGGGACAGACAATATTTGTAACAAGCAACATGGCAGACTTAACAAAGTTCTATTTACTATATAATAACTTAAACTTTATACTAGGCGCTCAAGCGCCTGATCATACAAGCTCAAGCATGCCCCGACAGAAGGTGATCATGGGCTCAAGCTTTCTTCTTTCACGCTCGTGCTTGACATACAGAATGCGCAGAATTGCAAAATAGATGGAGGTTTATTTCACGCGTTCGAGTGGCCATGGACTTGTGCTTGAGTGCATTATGCGGGTTCAGAGTTTTAATTTGGAAATTCTTCCTTATTGCTTCTCAATTATTCCAAAACTCTTACTCCTTGTTACCCTAATAGCAACCCATGCACCAAGGCTTATAAAAACCCATCTTCTCTCAAACCTATAAATTTCCCCTCCTATTCTATAACCTAGAATCTTTTGAGAGACCCATTGTCTTCTCCATAGAATCCATGATTGCAGAGCTGAAGTGTTAAGACTTGGAGATTCCTTATTTACTCTCTTGCACTAGATTCACCTTGAAGAGGCATTCAAGGTAGTTGGTTCAAGTACGGTGAAGGTATACGGCGAGGCGCTGATAAGTTCATCACAGTCCTTAGGTTGGGCCGGGTTGCAACTGGGGAAGGTTCTGTGAGTACTTGTAACTTTCGTTTCATATAGAATTTGGTTGTCTGTGGTTTAGATGGTAAGACCTGTGGTTTTTTCCAAGTAAGGATTTCCACGTAAAAAATCGCATACCTCCTTCTCTTTTATGTGATTGCTTGATTCTTGTATAGGTTTTTGATTTGGTTTAATTGAGATCTAAAAGAGAATCTACTTTGGGACCTAAACCCGTATTAGGGTTGAAATGCCTCCTTCGTAATGAAATTTGGCCCAATGTTATTGATGAGAGCCTAAAATATACATTTAAGGCCCCTCAATGATGACTTTGTTACACCTTGGAATGATAGTATAGGATTTTATTTATGTTATTTTAATGTTTGCAGGTGTTTCAAGTGAAGAAAATGAATTCATAAGTTAATTGGAGAAAAAATGCAAAAGTCCAGAAATGACCTGAGGCCACTGCCTCTGGGCATCCGGACGCCAGACACTGGGCATCTGATGTGAATTTAAATTCAATCTTTTAATAATGCAAGTGCACAATTGTCTTTTTGAGACAATGGCAAGTACAGGTCAAATCCCACAAGGAGCACTACTAAGTTAAAATTCAAAATCTGATTTTTTTTATCAAAGATTAATAAGTATTTCAGATCCAAGAAAAGAAACTAGAAAAAATTCAAAAACACAAACTAATCAAATATATAAAACAGATCAGAGCATCCAAAATCCACTAAGCAAGATAATTAACCCATCCATGCAATTATTCTACTATTTGTCCCAAAAATACTTAGATCAGAAGCAAATCAATATTTGGGATCATGAAGATTTGTCTTTTGCAAAAATCAATTTTTAAGAATAAGGTTACAACCCAAGACCTCCTTCACCTCATAAAAGAATGAAAAATCATAAGCATGACTCACTAAATTAAGCATAAATTATCAAAGGATCTCAGCCCTAAGCATAATCTATCAAAATAAGTACAAATCATCAAACTATTTTCGTTAGAAATCAAAACAGAGGCTGCCTAAGGCATGAAGATGGATCTATTATTCTAATAGAGCATGTATTTTGAAAGAGACAAGAAAGTAATAGAAAAATCACATAGATTAAATTAAAGATCTACTTAACTTCATCTGTATGCTCTAATCCAGAAATCTAGCCAGCCATTGAAAAGAACTCCATAACTAATTTCATTGATAGCATCTTCTTGTACAATAGTCTCTAAAAAATCTCTCTTCTAAAATTTCTAATTTCTGGAACAGGGCCCCAGAATACCCAAAAATAACTATTAAGTTCTATTAATTATGGATAGAAGAGAAAGAGGAGAGAGAGAGAGAGAGAGTTATGGACGTCCAAGGGGGAGTTATGTCTCGCATGCTACTTTTTGGTTCCTTTTATTTCTCCAGTTATCTATCAGATATATTGAATCTAGACACCTTTTCTTCAAATTTGATTTGTCTTTATTGATAAGGTACATCTCTTATCCTTTTTGAATTTGAATGAGGTGGAAGCTTCTGGAAACCTCTAGGTGGCTTGGCTAATCTACAGATGGGGTCCCACAAGGGATGTGCAACAATTGATTATCAACGGTGTTGATTTAATTGCAATACCGTCTAAAAATAAATATGAAATTCTCTGGGCTCATACCTTTGTCAATATAGTTCTGATTTGCACGTTCTTATACTCCACAGATATTTACTCTGAATAAGCTTTCCAACGGTAGGTAAATTTCATCGATCCGACGATCGGATTGAAAATTATGGCCATTTGAAGATGAGTTATCCTGAGAAAAACGGGATTAACTTCTAAAATTTGATTTGCAATGGATTTTATCTCTGCACAACTTTCATTTTTGAAAGAACATCAGATGTGGAGGATTCAAACTCTTTTTCTTTCGTTTCAATCAGAATTGTACGTTTTGAATTATCCATCAATAATTTCAAATTTGTAACTACTGTGGACCCTGCCATGTGGGACATTTCATCTTCTTGAACAGTGGGCCCTATGAGAAGTCTTCTACTGTAGTTAGAATTCTTCAACTGACATGATGAGTGGACCCCTCCTTTGATTAATTTGCATATGGCTTGCGTGTGGGATCCACATGGTGAATTCTTCAATTTACTTCAATTCAGTAATGCAGGGCCCAAGATGACAATGTGTACTTGAAAGTGGGTTCCGTGATAGAGACCTAAAATTCTCATTTTCTGCACATTCTATTTCAACACATCAAATACTGAAGACCCATATTGAAGCGGGACCCATCCGGACAAAGTTCTACTCCAACTGGGACTCTTCGGAGAAAATTTGCAAAACATTATAAGTTAATGCAGAAAATGTATGAAAAGTATAAAAAGTCAGGGTCCTAGGTGAAAATGCATAAAATGATGGAATTAGATGAATAATGATGCAATTCACCTAATTAAATCCCTAATTCATCCTAAAATGATACGTAAATGTACAGATTCATGAACTCAACAACGTCCGGACACCAGATCCATCGGATGACCTGGAGGCTATTGCCTCAGGCCGGGAGTCCGGACGCCCGACTTGGGTGACTTCTGCCTCCAAGCGCGTTTTGAAGAGAATTCTGGTCCAAAACCTATAAAAAGGAGTTAACTCATTTTTGGGTCATTCACATCTTGGGAGAAGATCTGGAGGCTGGTTTGGGAGCATTGGAAGACCGCCAATGGGGATTTCGTCAAGAATTCTTCGTCAATCTCTCTCCATGAGCAACTAACTCTCCATCTGAGGGTTGCAATAAAGCCCTAATCTTGTATTTTGGTGATGCATGGGTTCTAGGGTTTTACTTTGAACGCTTTTAGTGATATGACATGAAGTTATCCATTGATTGGATTTCATTTATTAATTCAACATCTCTTTTTGGTATTTTAATCTTATAGATTCAAATACTAGTCATATAACGACACTTGAATGAATGTGTTGTTAGATCTAGGATAATCTATGCCATTCGTTGACATTGTAGGTTAGTAACTAGAGCAAGTCTTTTTAGCATTTATAGTGAAACTCTAGATCTATATTCGCCATTATGCAAGGTTAGAGTGGAATATTTGTATCCTAAAATCTTCTCTCTAATTGAATCAAAACCATATCTTTAATTTGTTAATTTAGGAATCAAACCCATCAATCAACACTTTGTTTTCTATTAGGATTAGTTTAGGAATTTTAAAACCAACACAACTTAGTTTTTTTGTCCCAGTGGATACGACACTCGGTTAACATCTTTACTCTCGCGAGTAGAGATAGTAGCTAGATATGATTTATATTTGCAAACTCTGTTTTAGGACGATCAGTTATTTCATGGGTGAATGTAATTTTGAGGAGTTTGATTTCATACTTGGTGGAGCTCCACTGATGATAGATTTATAGAGTTGCTCTTAGAACTATTTGGTAATTGTTTGTCTTTTACGTATTTGTAAAATTTGTATATGTGAATTTTACACATGCGAAACATATTAAACACAAAATTAAAAACATTTAGCGCTTTGGTCTATATGTATAAAAAAATCTCACTTCACAAAATCTATGAATAATTAAGGCATGAAAAGTAAATACTTTAGGGTTTAATGGGTCTATAGAAAATTTGAATGATTTGGAAACCGGGGGCAGGAGGAGCACAAATAATTGAATAAATAAAAGATAATGTAAATTTCGAAACCACAACCTTTCAAAACCACAAATACATATACTGGCACTTTTTTTAAGGAGAGAGGTGTAACAATTTCTCAAACACTTTTTTTGATGCATAAATCTCATATAAAAATGGCCTTATATATACATAATTTGTATACCTCATTTATGTTAACCAAGCATAAATATTACACATGTGCAACATTTAGAAATATAAATGGGTGCAAATCAATGAGCCTTAAGAGTTATTTGTTTGGAGGTATTATTTCTGATGAGATATATTGCAGTGTCATAAAATTTCTGATGCAATATAATGTTTTGAGAGCTTCTTTTTATGTTTTTCTATTTTTCCTTTTTCATTTTTTTTTTTTTTTTTGATGAAAGGGATTTCATTGCGTATAAAGCAACCTAATAATAGAACCAGAACATTGAACATAACTAGATCTGGAACATACCCAAAGGCTTACAAACCAAAAGTATACTGAAAAGTCACTTTTTACCTATAAGTGAATTCTATAATTTTTTCTGTTTGAATATTAGAGTAATATACTTCCACATTATTTAAAGAATTCGAAATCATAATGTCACGACCCGAGCCCGAGATCCGGTAACCCCGAGCCGTGATCACATACTTACTCTCGTAAACCCCGAATTAGCTGTAAGGTCTGTGACCTTACTGGGTCAGTTTGGGCCCAAAGGACAAAATTTTTAATTAGTCCTAAAAATTCACTCTCCGGATTCGGTTATTTCTTTAATCGGGTTCGGGGGACGTGACATAATGGTATCAGAGCAGTGGTTGGTTTCTCAGGGTAAAAATTGTAGAAACCATAGGACGCGTGTGAGGATTCCGTTAGTCAGTAGGTTGGCTTGGTAGTTCTTTCTTAGCATTGTATTGTTAGCTTGGGGCATATTGGAACTAACCTTGAATGTTTTATAGGACGATGGCTGGTAGACCCACCCGATCTAATAACGAACCACCGCCAGAGGGCAGTTCTTCTCAGAGTGGCCCAGAAAATCAATTTCATTAATTCATGGCAGCATTCATTCAATCTCAGAAGGATTTGGCTGAGCAGAGCCAGAAGCAGAACGAGGATCAGGCTGTCTTTCAAGCACAGATGCTTGAAGTGGTACAGAAAGTGGGCCAGCCACAGGCCAAGGAGTATGATTTGAATGAGCTGGTTGAGAAATTCAGGAAGAGGTTCCCACCAGAGTTTCATGGCATTGAGGACCCCGCTGCGGCAGATGAGTGGGTGGTACAAATGGAGAAGATCTATGAGGTGTTCCGTTGCTCAGGGATTCAGCAGGTACAGCTGGCAGCCCACATGTTCCGTGGGGCAGCAGAGAGATGGTGGAAGACCATCAAACACCCTTATGAGGCTATTGCTGAAGATGTAGCTTGGACGACATTCACCGAGCAATTTCAGAAGAAGTTCATCCCGGAGCACTACAGGGATCAGAAGATGGAGGAGTTCGAGAGACTGGTACAGGGTGACTTACCAGTGTAGGATTACGAGATTGCCTTCACCCAGCTATCTAGATTTGCTGAAAGTCTGATTCGGCCTGAATCAAAGAGAGTCCGGAGATTTATTAAGGGACTGCGGGTAGACATTAAGTTGCAAGTTCAGCGAAGCAGATTGACTGACTACGATGAAGTGGTCAAGGAAGCATACTGGGCAGAGGAGTCCCTGAAGGAGGTGATAGCATTAGAGCAGCAGAGGATTCTAGCACTGATTCCTCCTCCTAAGCCTCAAGGCTCTTCTTCTTCGCAGTATTATCAGCAGTCAGCACCTAAGAGGCCACGGTTTGAGCCAGCACCTAGGCAGCAGTAGCAGCGCCTTTCCTGCGTACATTGTGGAGGGAACCACTATGCCCGTGAGTGCAGGAAGCAATCAGGGGCTTGTTACCATTGTGGAGACCGAGGGCACAAGGTTCGTTTTTGCCCAGGGAAGACAGGAGTGGCAGCACCAGCATACCAGGCTCCAGTGCCCAGGGCACCATACCCTGCGCAGCCTTTGAAACAGATGCCTCCTGCACAGGCTAGGCCACAGCAGCAGCAGCAGGTGATTGTTAGACCACCTCAACCTCCATATCAGCGCCCTCCAGTACCTCTGCAGCGGTATCAGCAGAGACCCCCGGCACCCAGATTCCAGGGTCGTGGTCAGAGGCCACCTCAGCAGCAGTATCACCAGCAACGTCCCCAGCAGGCAGGGAGAGCTTATGCCTTGACACATGAGGAAGCGGAAGCTGCGGGGAATGTCATTGAAGGTACACTTTTAGTTTGTGGATTTGATATCAAAGTTCTATTTGATCCTGGATCCACACACTCTTTTGTTGCACCAGCATTTGCACTTCGTTTGGGGGAGGATAAGGAGATACTACCCTATGATTTAATGGTAGCTACCCCTGTAGGTAGACATGTACCTTGTAATGTAATCTTCCCTAGGTGTAGTATTCAGATTGGAGAGGTTAAGTTAACCATCAGTTTGATCATCTTACCGATGGCGGAGTTCGATGTGATTCTTGGAATGGATTGGTTGGCAACTAATAACCGGGCAGTGTTAGATTGCTTTAACAAGACTGTCAAGTTGCGGAATGCAGACCGTAGTGTTGAATTTACTGGAGCTGAAAAGCCCATTTCCACATGGTTGATTTCTG
Source organism: Camphora micrantha (assembly GCA_003546025.1). Lineage (NCBI taxonomy): Eukaryota > Viridiplantae > Streptophyta > Magnoliopsida > Laurales > Lauraceae > Camphora > Camphora micrantha. Next base: position 17,755,404 of record QPKB01000005.1, on the reverse strand, counting down.
CATTGAAGGCAGAAAGGTTGATGAGGAGTGGTTGCGAAGGCTTTATCGCATTTATTGCGGAAGACAAGGAGCCCAAGTCTGTTGAGGAGATTCCAGTGGTGCGAGAATTCCCGGATGTGTTTTCGGAGGAGATTCCTGGTTTGCCACCTCTTCGTGAGTTGGATTTCATGATAGAATTGCAGCCATGGACAACACCTATTTCGAAGGCCCCGTATAGGATGGCACCAGCAGAATTGAAGGAGTTGAAGACTCAGATTGGAGACCTTCTGGATAAAGGTTTCATCAGACCCAGTGTTTCACCGTGGGGAGCTCCAATGATTTTTGTGAAGAAAAAAGACGGGACTATGAGAAAGTGCATAGATTACAGACAGTTGAATCAGGTCACTGTCAAGAACAAGTATCCGTTGCCAAGGATAGATGAGCTTTTTGATCAGTTGCAGGGAGCCCAATTCTTTTCGAAGATAGATCTGCATTCCGGGTATCATCAATTGCGAGTCAGGAATGAGGATATTCCTAAGACTGCATTCCGGACGAGATATGGTCATTTCGAGTTTCTCGTGATGCCTTTCGGATTGACCAATGCTCCAGCAGTGTTTATGGCATTGATGAATAAGGTGTTTTCTCCCTTTCTTGGATCAGTTTGTAGTAGTCTTCATTGATGATGTGTTGGTGTATTCAAAGACTAAGGAAGAGCATGAGCATCAATTGAGGGCATCTTTGCAGCTTTTGAGGGAGAACCAGTTGTATGCCAAGTTGAGCAAGTGTGAGTTTTGGTTGGAGCAAGTGGCATTTCTGGGTCACATTATCTCTAAGGAAGGGTTGACAGTGGATCCTAAGAAGATTGCAGCAGTTGTTAACAGGCTATTACAGGAGGTTTGTGAAAGGATTCTCTACTATAGCATCTCCTTTGACTAAGCTGACGAGGAAGGATATTCCGTTTGTATGGACGGAAGGGTGTGAAAGGAGTTTCCAAGAGTTGAAGACCAGATTGACTACAGCACCCATACTTGCTTTACCCGCTGGAAGTGGAGGATTTGTGATTTTCACAGATGCATCAGGGGTTGGTTTGGGATGTGTTCTCATGCAGCATGACAAGGTGATAGCATATGGTTCGAGGCAATTGAAGGATCATGAGAAGAAATATGCTACACATGACTTGGAGCTTGCAGCAGTGGTGTTTGCATTGAAGCTGTGGAGACATTATTTGTATGGTGAGAGATTTGAGGTGCATACAGATCACAAGAGTCTGCAATACCTGTTTACACAGGGTGATTTGAATAACAGGCAGCGGAGATGGATGGAGTACATAAAGGATTATGATTTTCCGATTAAGTACCATCCAGGGAAGGTGAATGTGGTAGCAGATGCTCTTAGCAGAAAGGCAGCATTCAGTGGATGTATAATGCCTGAATGGAGATGGATGGAGCAGTTCAGAGACATGGATGTTGAAGTCTGGCCAGTTAATGAGAAAGTCCTGGTTGCTACTATGGGAGTTTGGGAGCCAGAAATTGTTAACCGGATCAAGGAAGTTCAGAAAGATGATCCAGAGTTGCAGAGAATCATCGAGCATGTAGATGACAAGCCAGAATTCAGATTGATTGATGGAATTCTGTACTGCAAGGATAGGTTGTGTGTGCCTGATGTTCAAGACATCAAGTCTGAGTTGATGACAGATGCGCACCACACCAGATATTCTATTCACCCAAGGAGTACCAAGATATATCAGAATCTGAAGAATCATTATTGGTGGGTGAAAATGAAGAAAGAGATTGCAGAGTTTGTATCAAGGTGTATGACTTGTCAGCAGATTAAGGCAGAGCATAAGAAGCCTCCTGGCTTACTTCACCCATTGGAGATTCCATAATGGAAGTGGGAGAATATCACAATGGATTTCGTGTCAGGGTTGCCTAATACCAAGAAAGGCAACGATGCTATTTGGGTGATTATGGATAGATTGACAAAGTCAGCTCATTTCTTACCCTTCAAGACTGGTCAGTTTATGGACAAGATGACTAAGTTGTACAGGGACAATATAGTCAAGTTGAATGGAGTTCCTAAATCCATAGTATCCGATCGAGATACTAAGTTTGTCTCTCGGTTTTGGTCTACTTTCCAGTCATCTATGGGTACCCAGTTGAAGTTCAGTATAGCTTACCACCCTCAAACAGATGGACAGTCAGAGCGTACCATTCAGACATTAGAAGATCTTCTCAGGGCATGTGTTTTGGATTTCAAGGAGAGTTGGGATGAATGTTTACCTCTATGTGAGTTTGCCTACAATAATAGTTTTCATTCCAGTATTGGTATGGCACCCTTTGAGGCATTATATGGACGGAGATGCAGAACTCCGGCATGTTGGGAAGAAGTTGGAGTTAGGAGTTTTCATGGCCCCTCAGAGATAGCTGATTCTAGTGAGAAGGTCCGGATTGTGCAGATGAGAATGAAGGAATCCAGAGATCGTCAGAAGAGCTATGCCGACAAGAGGCGGAGACCTTTAGAATTTCAAGTTGGAGATATGGTGTTCCTGAAGGTTTCCCCGATGAGAGGTGTTGTCAGATTCGGTCAGAAAGGGAAGCTTGCCAAGAGGTTTGTGGGACCGTTTGAGATCCAAAGCAAGGTTGGAGACGTGGCCTATCGTTTGGTGCTACCGCCAGAGTTAGCGGGTGTGCACAACGTGTTTCATGTCTCGATGCTTCGGAAGTATATCCCAGATCCCGCACATGTGTTGCAGCACGAGCCACTTCAGCTTCAGGCAGATGTCACGTATGTGGAGCGACCAGCGCAGATCATCGACACTAAGGAGGTAGTGTTGCGTACTAAGACCATTTAATGGGTTAAGGTACAGTGGGAGAACCACGGTTCAGAGGAAGCTACATGGGAACTGAAGGATCAGATGCAGAGGGCGTACCCCTATCTTTTTCCAGATGAGGTATGTTTAGGCATTTGGGGGACCAAATGTTCTTTTTATTTGTGAGAGATGTAAGGTCTGTGACCTTACTGGGTCAGTTTGGGCCCAATATCCGACCTGACCCGTTTAAATGCATATTTATTTTAATTAATTGTATTTTAGATATTTAAGTGGGTTTAGATTTTTAGCGAGTTTCTTTTAGTATTAGAATAATATCTGCGAAGTTTCGTGCAACTCGGAGTTCGTTTGATCATAGTAGGGAGGGTAGTTTGCAATTTAGGGAAAATTGAATGTTTTCCGAAATATTCCAAACGCCGTGATTTTCGGGTTCGCTGGAAAGATCTCGTCGAATAGATCAGTTTTGCCTCTTGACTCGTCGCGATCCGATGATCAGAAGACCTTCAAGTGGCTCATTCTTTACCGGGCCCACTTAAGGGGTAATTAAGTCTTTTTCCCTCCCTCTTCTTCTTAATCGATGCCAAACCCTAATCTCTTATTCTATTCTCTGCAACGAAGAACAAAAGGCAGCCAGTTTCTTCTTCTTCCTTCCTCAAGCCAGATCTTCACCCAAGAAAGCTTCTTTCGAAGATCTGATCCGGTAGATCTCAATCTCTTCCTCCCCTCTTTCTTCCGGTACCACTTTGGGTAAGCTTCCTCTCTATTTCATATTTTCTTTAATCTTCCTTTTGGTCAGATTTAGGTTAGATCTGAATTATTTTCATTCCATTGTTATTCCTGGTATGTTAGGTTTCGTTCTGTCGGGTTAGATTTGTGATTTGGGGGTAGAAAGGCTTCTCCTCGAAAGTCACCCATTTCTGATATTTCTTCCGGTTGAGGCAAGTAGATTCGCAATTACATATTAAACATGCTTGTTGTTATATTTGATTGTTGTTACACATTCTGTAGATTAACCCTTTTAATTCCAAGCATGTTCCTGTTTAATTTGAGAAATGTATATTAGGTTAGAATCTTGGAATTGAATGGAATTGGTAAAAATTGGGGGTAATAGAATGCATGGTGTAGAATGAGGTTGGAATGGATTTTTGGAGAGAGCAGGAGGCTCTTCTGATGTAGAAATGGCCTCTGGAAAGGTCTGAAAAGGGAAGGAGACAGATTGGACTCGAAACAGTTCAGAAAAACCATCTAAACTCGTGTTTCCCGTGCAGGCCGGTCGACCGCGGCTTTGGCCGGTCGACCGCGCTAACATGGCCGGTCAACCGAGCCCCTTCAGCCGGTCGATCGGGGACACTACCCGTGAGCCGGAAAAGGCTCCGGTTAGAAAACCAGAGAGCTGGTTTCGCATGCCTCTGTAGGTCGACCGGGCCCACCTGGCCGATCGACCGGGCCCTTTGGCCGGTCGACCGCGTCTGTGTAGCAGGTCGACCGAGGACACCTTGTTGGTCAACCGTGGGCTACCCTAATGGAACTAAACATGCCTTGTTTCTTTTGGATGGAAACTAAAACTCAGATTTGGGCCTTAGATGTTGGAAACCATGAACCTAATATCACTTGACCATAAATGGGAATTAAATCGAATCACGTTGCTTGGTGTGAATTCGATGGTTGTCTAGGTATTCGGGTATTACGTGTATTGTAACCGATTGCATATGGAAACTGAAGCGACCAATGCCTTACATTATTGTACACCAAGGGATTTCCCTCGTAGCATTGTCGATCCGAATTCCATATGTACTCTGTTAGGATATGTTGGATACAGGGATGACAACATTTTTACCTAGGAATGGATTGTAACTTCTCTTTGATTCATGAATCGTATCCGTTGTAAATTTACCTTGTACACTCTTGACATAAAATACCTAATTAAAGGTGAAATATAGATTCTTATAGAATTAGGACTTGGACCTGACTTAGAATGTATCGTAGGAACCTTGTCTTGTATGATAAACTTGACTGGCTAGAAATGAAAGGGGGGTTATCACGTGTTGGAAATCTTGTATTGTTTTGATGAGATAACCCCAGGATCTTGCCTTGTACATTGGAACTAGCCAGACTTGCTTGTCTTGTTTGTCCTCGTGTCAGAACCACTCTAGGATTTGTTTGCATATCATGGCCATCTGCAGTATGGGGTTTAAAACGACAAACCGGTTACTCGGTTGTCGAGGATGGGCAGTCGGCGTAGGATGGCGTCCACGGCGTAGAATAGCTGGGAGCGGGCATTGGACCGTGCTGCTATTCCCAGGACCAGGAGCTAGGATCCTACTGGAGCCGGACTTTGGTATCAGTAGTCTTGTACTTGTACGGACTTGTATGGATTGTTTCTGGTACCCCGGGAGGTGGCATAGGACATCCTCGGAGTCTCCCTCTTGTCTTGTTCTTGTTTTGCATTGCATGGATAGTGGTTATTGTTAGATGATTGTTAGGAATTCTTGCTATTGACTCCACTTATACATATTCTCGCTTTATGCCTAGACTTGCTATCATTGTATTCTCATGATGATTACCTGTTACTATTCTGTATTTGATACATGTCATATTTAATATGTTTTGCTTATCTATTGCTCAACATGTTGTTGACTTTGTTTCCTTGGTGTGCAGACACATCAGGTGATGCCTACCTCTACGAGGAGCAGGCAGGTGAGGAGATCCCAAAGGATCTCCAACCAGTCGAGGAGGCACGGCAGTGGCGTGCCGATGACGTAGAGTAGCGTCATCATTGCCCGGCACAGGAGAGAGTCACGGGGAATTAATCTTAGATTCTTTATTCTTTATTTTCCCTCGTTGGAACTTTTTAAACTCATTGATTTGATTCCTTTTATTGGCCTTAGTTATTTGGGATGGCCAATGTAATAATTAACTTGATTCTAGATGTTTTATCTCTTTCTGTCAACTTTAATTATATATTGATGAGATATTATCCTCTGTTCAGATTTCCATGTGTATAGAATTTTATGAACTCAGTATTTAATGAGTTGCAAAGAGGCATGAAATGTATAATCCTCACCGCGGACTACGATCCGTGGGCCCAAAGGACAAAATTTTTAATTAGTCCTAAAAATTCACTCTCCGGATCCGGTTATTTCTTTAATCAGGTTCGGGGGACGTGACACTCCCTCTGATTGATAACAATGGCTGGTTGGGCCTGCACAGGCTCAGGCCTCCTCTGTAAGACCGCTAACAACTGTCTCTGCATGTTTGCTAACTCCCTAGGATGGTATTCATCCTTTTTTAACATCTGTTCTTGCAGCTTAGCTTGATTCTCGTTAGCCTAACACTGTTGGTCTAACATAGCTTGCATCATTTCTTGAAATTGATTCTGCATGGTGTTCTCCGGAATGTCCTCTTGGACTGGCCCTGTGAACTCACTGTTACTAGCTGTGGGATTGTCGTTTACTGCCCTTTTTCAAGGTGGCATAATGCTGCAAAACAATTTGTTAGCACAAGATAATACAATAAGGGTCACACAATGCTCACACGATACTAACTAACGAAAATTCTAACGAATCCTCGCCACGTCCTTAGGATTTCTAGTTTCTTTTAATTGCTTGAAACACGTCACGCTCTGATACCAGTCTATCGCGACCCCGGACTGGGCCCCCAAGACAAAGCGGGCCTAATCCGGGATCGGGACTAGTGTTTGTTGATTTGATGATTGTGTATGATGAATTGATTTAAAATCCAAAACGTATACGAGTCTACCACAAAGTACCACTCGTACACGCGATTTCCCACAGGTGTCCGCGGTGAGGATATCACATCAACATGAATATTTCTTTTATGTGCGGAAGCGTGTAGCAAATCTGTTTCATACATTCATGTCTAAGATAACAAGATTAACACATATTTAATACCAGTATCAAAATGAGCAATGATCATTAATGTTATAACCCCAAAAGAAAGTTAAGGTTAACAACAATATAGTTTAATTACATTGTCCCCAAAAATAGAGGCCAACAAAGGCCAATATAAATAAAATAACAAGTTCCCAAAGAATGGTTAGTTTCTATCCCCAAAATATTTCGCAGCTCAAGCACCCGAATGTCTTGACGACATCATCGGCGTGCCACTCAACTAAGCGATGCGGTTCTCCGACCGCCTCCTCAAGCTCCTCCTCGGGGAGACCGATAACGGGACCTGAGTACCAAAGCAAAAGTTCAAACACGACGGTTTGGCAAATAGGTGAAAAGACATATCAATAAAGAAATTACCTCGGAAAACATTTAAACCTGTCAAAACAATAGTTTCATAAAATGAGATAATCATTTATTCAAATACATATGCAATATGAAACATGTAAGGTATCCAAGGAAACGGGAAACAAACAAGATGGCAACCGCACATAGCTAAGTCCTCTATCACCGAAGTGACATAAGCATATCGGGATGTTGTCTCAGTCACCGAAGTGAGGAGATGCAACATAAGTAACATATACATATACATAATATAATACGGGACATGACCACGGTAGCGAACCGGGTATCGGGACAAGACCATGGTAATAACCGGGTTGCGGGATCCAAACTGCAGCTGACGGGACGGGAAGGGGTCTCCAAGTCGGTGGATCAGACCGGCAAGGAAAGCCAAGCTTAGTGGTGTCGACTCATAGGTCAAATGACAAATCAAAACATGTATAAAACATATCGAGTGCATGTATGTAAACGAGTGGGACGGGATGCTCAAAGGTACAAGTATCATTTTATTCGGGCATGTAAAAACGGGCTAGCAAAATGCTAAAATACACTTTCAATACTTTCGGGAATGATAAATCATAATTCGAAAAATTCGGGACTAGTGTCGAGATTTAAGATAAACCATAATTCGATAAATTCGGGACAAGTGTCAAGATTTAGGATAAACCATAATTCGAGAAATTCGGGACAAGTGTCGAGATTTAAGATAAATCAGGTGGTGAAGGACCCCGTATGTCCATTGTAATAATGACTTGGTACTCCTTGAGTTTGGAGACATTCCGGGCTCTTTATACACCTTAGTGATTTTCAAACTTTTAAATGAACTTCAAAATAAATGGAACCTCAAAAGAGATCCTAAGTATAATGTTAATCTTGAAGCATCGTACAACCTATTCAGTCACGAAGGGGATAGGATTCGCGATACCCAAACGTACAAACGTCGTGCATAGTTATGAAGGGGGGGCTATCCCTTCTCCCGTACCGTTCAAGATTGAATTAGGTTAAGTTTCGATACAACCGGATTAACCTCAAAGAAGGTCGGGTCAAACAATCTCATGATAAGTCAAGTGAGTCCAATAAAAAGATAACCAAGTTCCACCTAAGTCCATTTAAGAAAAGAGTAAAAAATCACTTTCCAGGGGAAATTCGCAGTTGGCCAGGTCGACCCGGCCCTTGGCCGGTCGACCGCGTACACTGCAGTCCCGGTCGACCTGAGGAGGTCAGGTCGACCCCTCTCATGAATGCCCGGTCGACCGAGCCCTTGGCCGGTTGACCGACAGTTGTAAATAAAAATGAGTGAATAGTGTTTTGGTCAGGTTCCAGAGAACCTGACCCCTGTGTGGCCGGTCGACCGAGCCCCCTGGCCAGTCGACCGAGTGAACTGCGTAACAGAACCCAGGTTCTGTTTTCTGCAGTGCAATGGGTCGTTCTGTAGAGGTCCTGACCCCGTGTGGCGGGTCAACCTAGCCCCATGGCTGGTCGACAGCGTGAACTGCGTGATAGAACCCAAGTTCTGTTTCTGCAATTTAGTGGGTCATCCATTTTTCTTCATTCCTTTTCTACATTCTTAAGACCTGATTAACAGTATAAACCATGGATAAAACAAGCTAACAAGATTCATTATTGTGCATTTATTTCAAACCTAAACAAGCCATTAATATCACAAAATATTTGGTGAAATCATAAATGCATTTCATAAAACTCATTCAAAGCTAAACATATCAAGTCATCTGCCTTGGGTCCCAAATCAAAGGAAAACATGCTCCTAAGCACCCTTGCAAGCCAAGAACACAATCTCTACAAAACCCCCCAAAACAAACCCTAAAATGGGTCAAACAAAGCAATAAGAAAAGAGAACTTCCAATAATGAAAATGGAGGTTCTCAAGGACTATAAGAACACAAATCTAGAAGATTAGGGAGAGAGCTTACCAATAGGTGCTCTAAATGAGCAAGGCAAGCTAAATGAGGATCTTAGAGAGAAGAGATTTCTTCAAAAATGGTACCAATGGAGAGCCCTTGAAGTGGTGAAGAAGATGATGAAATCCTTTTAGATGTTGGTGCAAGTTGGTAGTGTCTTGATGATGGAAAAGCAAGAAGAAGAAAGGAAAACCCTAGGCAAGAAAAGTTGCTGGAAAAAGGAGAAAGGAGGGAGATGAGTGCTTATATAGCATTTGCAAGTGGGCTCCACCTCTTTGGAAACATGGAACGCTGAAATAGTAGTTTTCGGGATCTCAGATGAAATCGACGAAGAAGGAAGAAATGATCGTCGAAATTTCTAGTTTTTAAAAAGTATATGTTTCGCGGTTTTCGGAAATATCAATTATTTGGTCCAGATTTAGTGTAGAAAGACTGTTTTGCCCAAGAAGCTGGGAAAAGTCGAGTGTCGGGATTCGGGACGGGAACGGGATCAACATGAAAGTTGAAGGGATTAACAAAATAAGTAAATCGGGATAAAACACCAAATCAAAAGAATCCCGAGTAATCCCCCAAGTACACGTAAGTCATAAAAAGGAACCCTCAAAGGGCCCCACTAATTCCAAAGGCACTCAAAATTCCCAAAGCTATGACAAAGCTATTCTAAACCAACTAAACCAAAATCCACTAAACAAGTCCAAGACTAACACACAACTTAATCAACACTAATCGAGGTCACTCGGGTCGGGGTCTTACATATTAGAAATCAAAATGTTTGAGATTTAAAAGGTATATCTTTCAAGTTAATTTTGACTTTCACTTCATTCAAAATCATACATGTTTAATTCTTAGTAATCTCATATTTGCATGATTTGTAGCTTTATTTGAGATGTTTTGCAAACACAATATCACTTTGGAATATTAGATTGTTTTGCGAACATTCTTGTCTCAATCACATGTATTTTTAATCTTTAAACTTCATACAACTTGTGTAGTATGTCTTTTCAAGTTGTTTGAATTCTTCATGTGATTAGCTTACAACTTTAATCATCTTTTTCTGTGCTTAGATTTTCAAATGCATCAAGCATTCATTTGAGAGCTTCCTTTTAGAAAATGATTAAAGTAAACATTCATACACTTTGAGCACACACCTTTGCTAATTGTTTGTGTATGTTTGTATCTTGATTTAAACTTTCATATCAGCCTATTTAAGAGGCAAATGTATTGAGCTTAAATTGTATTTCTTTGAGTGTTTGTGTAGACACTTCTTTGAGAGAAATCTTTCTTTTGTTAAGGTTAATTGCTTAGCCTAAGAAAAGCACATTATAGAGGTTATTGCTTAGCCTTTGAAAAGCATCTTGTAAAGGTTATTGCTTAGCCTAGAAAAGCACATTGATAGGTTGTTGTTTGGCCTAGAAAAACATCGTTGTAAAGGTTATTGCTTAGCCTTTTGAAAAGCATAAATAGTGGAAATCCGGTGGGGTGTTAGATCACAAGCCGGTAGTAGATGTAGGCATTGAGGTCGAACCACTATAAATCTTTGTGTGATGATGTATGCTTGTGGTGATTACTTTCGTTAGCTTCCGCATCTTGTTTGATAAATCATCACTTGTGATTAATTGTTTTTAAAGAAATTAAAAATTCGGCATAATTGGTCTCTAATTAGAAGCTCACCCTATTCACCCCCCTCTAGGGTTCGGTTCATGGACTTTCAAGGTTTAGTATGTGTAATTGATTATTTAGCCGTGATTAGTATTTAAGTGGGATTAGAGGATGATTAGTTTGATTTTTAAGCTAGATTAGACTTTTGGATAGCTTTGGAGAATTTTGGGCGCGTTGAGTCCGGTTTGACCGGGTCTTGGGTGGCCCGTGTGACGCGTGTTAGTGTGGGAATTTGATTTATTTGATTTAAAAAAAACATTGATTTCGATATTTTTGAATTTATTACTTTTGGTCGCAATAACTTTCATATTCGTTCCGTTTGCATTTGAACCACATAAATCGCGTTTTTTGATAAAAAGGAGCAAAAAAGACTTTTCATACCAAATTTGTGCATAAATTTTGAAATTTGCAAATCATGAGAAAAATATACTTTTTGGAAACTAGATATTTTGACAATCAACTTTGTCTTCTTCGTCGATCTCGTTCGGGACCCATAAATGATAGATCCAGCCATGTGAAGATTTCAGGACCAAGGGGGCCCACTCCCTCAACTTAAAACCCAAAACCCACGTTGGGTTTCTTTTTCACTCTATTCTTCCTGTAAAAACACAGCTAAGAGAACTTGGTTTCCTTCTCCTCCATTCCCAACCACCTTCCCTCCTCTTGCATGTCCACGAAATATAACCCAAGTTGGAAATCTGAGCTCACCATTTTCTTTCCCCGTCTCTAGGCTTCTCAAAGATACTGTTTTTGGAGAAATTCCTGCTGGATAGCCATCTTCTTCAAGCTTTTCTTCTTGATTGAACCACCTAGAGGTAAGCCATTGCTTCCCCTTTGCAACCATGAGTTCTCTAGACCCTTGAGAAGTTTTCCTTCATGCATGCAAGGAAACTCTTTGAGAGCTCCTTTGTTTTCTAAAATTTTGTGGATTTTTAGTGGGTTTTCCATGGGATTTTTGGTGTAGGTTTGAAGTTGAGCTGAGAAAGGAGTATTTGGATTGTGTTTAGCAACCATTTGATCTTGAGGCAAGTGAATAATTAGACAAAGAGATGCATGCAATTTAATTCTGGAATTTTGGCTTGTTCTATTATTACTATGTATTTCCTCTACAATAAGTTAGATTAATTTATGAAATATCTTGCTGTGATCTATATTTATTTTCTGTTATGGATTGTGAAGGTCATATGGATTCTTCTTATGGTAAATGAGTGATCTTCAGAGTTTTTGATTGAATGGAAACTTATTTGTATCAGATATTTGAATTTGGAATGAATGATGATATTGTGGTTGGATGGAAGTATTTGACTACAAGGAGATGTTTGGAATAGTGTAGGGAAGATGGAAATGAAAGGAGGAGAGATGGTATCAGAAATGCAGAAATTCTGCACTGGGCGAAACAGCCAGTGAGCTGTTCGCTCGAGCGAACTTGGTGGTCGCTCGAGCGAACAGGCCACTGCCTATTGAAAAACATTGCAGAAATCCATCCGCTCGAGCAAACTATGTGTCAGCTTGAGTGGATGAGTTTCTGGAATGGCTCGCTCGAGCGAGCAACATCCGCTCGAGCGAACCGGGTACTGTCTGGCAAAATTAAGAGACAAAGGCTTGTCCGTTCGAGCGAACGTTTTGTTGGCCCGAGCGAAGGAGACTCTGGGAGAATTCGCTCGAGCGAATCCTCATCCGCTTGAGCGAACTTGGGCACAATTTCATGGTGTTTTTCCCGTGCCCTGTTGGTAAACAATTGTGGAATATTGTTTCTATAAGGCTTCATGGAGGTGAATAAGACATTTGAACCATGTTATCATATGATATTCAGATGAGAAATGTAGATAAGCCTCACTATGCACCTTTTGTCTCAAACATCGGAGATCTTCAGAGGCACTAAACTATGTTTTATAAACCGACGCTGTGACATTAAGTGTGTAATTAGACAATCCTCGGAGATCAATCAATCACTGTGTATCACCTCATTCTATGTTAGCGAATTTATTTATAAATCTTATTATAAATCGTTTTGAAATAAGTTTAGGTGATTCGCCATGTTTGAAATAATTGATAAGACTACTCGTCTGATTTGTTCGTATTTGTTCGTTTGTGTTTTGCTAAGAGTAGTCCTTTTTATCGATTGAAATGTACTTTGATAGCTTGATTATATCGTTCTGGATTTTAATCGGCACCACTAAGCTTAGGTCACTTTGTCGGACTGATCATCCGGCTTAGGATCTTCAATATATTTGCCAACTGCAGTTTGGACCTTCTGTCTGTTTGCTCTGGCCATGGCGACGGTTTCTGTCTGTTTGCTCCAGCCATCCCGTATGGCAACGGTCATCTGTTCCGGCCATTTTGTATGGCAACGGTATCTGTCTGTGTGCTCTTGTTACTTCGGTAATAGGAGAATATAGCTAAATGTGGTATGCCAATATTTTGATTATTTGTCAGTCGGCTTGGGATATTTTTAAATATGTAATTCTTTCATTTATAAATAGATGGTTTATTTGATTTATTCTTTACACATGTTTCGTTTCAATTGCAACTTATGATTTTAAATATGACCTGGATAAAACTTGTATATCTTATCTGTTTTATTTACTTGCTAGACTGTCATGTTTGATACTTTCTGTTTCGTGTCAGATGTCGAACCCGCAGCCATTGAGGCGGAGCGTACGGAGGAGGCAGTAGGGCCTCCGGTGGAGCAAGAGTGGCAGCCACATGATGTCATGTAGACGTCATGTTGGGTATGGAGTTTCGATAACATCTTTTGGGGAGTGACTTTTATTTTGGGAACTCTGTTTATGGTCTCCGTTGGCCTTGTTGGGTTGTATAACTTAAATATACTTTCGTGATCCTCACAACTTTAATAAACCTTAGGTTATGCTATGTATATATTTCTATTTTGATACAAAGCTCGTGTAATTACCTATCTTTCATTTGATTTTTTTTTTATTTTGCTACATGCTTCCGCACATTACTATTTGTTCTAAAATTGATTGACTGGTTATGATGGATCGTTTGGGATCTTCACCGCAGAATTCTATGGGACAATAATCAGCGCGTGCGGGCAAATTTTTTTGGCCCACCGCGCCACGACCCTGGATTAAGGACTTGATTATCAGGACCCCGGTTCGGGGGTGTGACACACATTCCATGATCAGCGTTTCCTAAAGTGGGCTCGCAGAAGAAGTTTCCATGAAGATAGGAACTTATAATTATATTTTTCCAAAAATGAAACATTATCATGTGAAAAAAAAAAACACCAAAAAATCGAGAATATTTCAAAATTTATTCATATCTAGCTTGGTAATTTCCTATGGGCCATCAACCAATTCGATGAGCGGTCTATATTGGATTGACCAGATGAAGTATTCATTCTTGGTTCTCTTGTACAAGAATTAAAGTTTAAAAATGTGAGACAGCAAAGGCAGGGTGGCTTCATTGAGAGAATACGACATCGAAATCATGAGCCGGCTTGTTTTTCTTTTTTTAATATATTTCACATTTCTAAAGAATAACTACACACCCACCAACCCGACAATCAGCAGTTGGCACTGGCAGTGCTTCTCCGCGAATCCAAGCTGTTCATCACATAAGCCCAACGTGGATGTGGTGCTAGACTAATTTGATCACCCGTCCATTCATCAACTCAATATGTGAATGGCCATCAAATCAATGGCTTATTTAAGGGTACTGGTCAAGGCCTCGATCAGTCGATCAACCAGAATTGGCACATTATTCAACTTTTTCTGATCTCAGTTTATCGCATTCCAAGCTCCTTTCCTGCTGCTGAAGACAAAGTCTTGCAGTGTCAATCCATTTATGATTCATCTCCTTCCAATATCTCCAGAGAGGCCCTTCAGTCAGCCAAGTTTGATCTTCATGAGGCCCTTTCTGCTCAAGAAATTCACTAGAAACAAAGATTCAGAATCAACTGGTTGAAGGAGGGGGATCAAAACAAATTTTTTTTACACCAATCAGCTAAGACTAGGAGCTCTTTCAACTCAATTCACCACATCTCTGTCAATGGCACTATCACAGATGACCAAGCAACCATCCAAGCCCATGTCGTGGACTTCTTCTCAAACTTATTCAAGCCTCATGATAGCCATCTTAGCCCCTCCCTTTTTCAGATCAATAGCCCCAAGGTCTCCCCCTCAAAAAACTCTTTCCTTACTACCACCCCCACCTCTTAAGAAATTAAAACAGTAGTTGTCTCCCTAAAAAAAAAAAAAGAAGAGCTCTCCTGGTCCAGATGGTTGCAATGGGGCTTTCTTCGTTGCAACTTAGTTTTGCTTGATATATTTTATTGAACTAATAAGTGGTTTTGCAGTAATATGCCTCCTCGCAGGGACCCCGCGAATACTCATCCTTCCGGCAGTAACAGTGGTAGTGCAGGCCCATCTGGGGATAATCAATTTCAGGAATTTATGCAAAGGATGATGGAACAGCAACAGAAAATAAATGAGATGATGATGGAACAACAGAGGAAAGCCAATGAGAATCAGGCCAGATTGCAAGAATAGATGGCTAAGAAAGACGAGGAGTTGGCACAGGTACAGAGGCAGTTGTTGGAAGTGTTGGGTAGGAGACCAGAACATGTACAACCTCAACACATGGGTCCTCAGATTGTTATGAATAACTGTGATGACAACCCAAATACTTTATTCGAACGCTTCTGGAAGAGAGGTCCAAAAGACTTCACCGGAAACGAGGATCCTTTGACAGTAGATGACTAGTTAGTCCACACTGAGAACATCTTCGACCTTTTTCAGTGCACAAGCAGATAGCGAGTTCTTCTAGCAGCCTCTATGTTTATTGGCTTGGCCGACATTTGGTGGAAAACACTCAAGGATGGCTATCAGGACATTGCTAATGATATCGCGTGGGCTACTTTCAAGGAGTAGTTCATTGAGAAGTATGTACCTACTCACATCAAAAGGCAGATGGCGGTGGAATTTCAGCTACTTACACAAGGAGACATAACAGTCCTCGAATATGTGACAAAGTTCGAAAGATTGTCCCGGTATGCGCTAGAACTCGTCGATACCGAGGAGGAAAAGATTATTAAATTCCTGGAAGGACTTAACCCTACTATTGGAAGAGATGCTTCAGGTGTTATCCTACCGGCCACATTTCAAGAGATAGTCAAGCGAGCTTATAAATTTGAAAACATCAATAACAAGATTATTAAGGATACCCAGAGGAAACGTTAGCAGCAGCAAGGACAGAGACCATATCAATGCAAGAAGTCGAGGCCAAATCAGAATACCCAAAGGCAAGGTGAATGTGAATACTGTGGCAAGAACCATCCTTCCCACCTATGTTACAAAGTCACGGGTGGATGCTTTAGGTGTGGCGTTACGGACCACTTGATGAAAGATTACCCAAACAATGGAAACCAGGGCAACAGGCCACCTCAGCAGAACCAACAAGCGGCTCAAAATCAACCCAGGCAGCCACAGGAGCAGAACCAGCAAAAACAGCCCCGTGAACAACCTCAAAATCAAAACGCCCGTCCACCTCAGCAGAATAGGGTTGCATAACAAGGGAGACAAAACCAGAATAGAAACAGACTTCAACAATAAGGATGCATGTATCATCTGAATCAAGCGGACATGGATGCAGTGGGCAACGTAGTTAAAGGTATACTTCTTGTCTGTGGAATAAAAGCTAAAGTATTGTTTGATCCCGGATCCACACATTCATTTCTATCTCCCATGTTTGCTAAATTGATTGATGTGCCTGTTAGCGAACTAGACTTTATTCTAACTGTCACAACACCAGTAGGGAAACAAATTGTCTGTACCACATATCACCCTAGTTGCACAGTTAAGATAGGTGATGTCACCTTCCCAGCAGACCTTATCTTATTAGACATGCATGACTTCGATATCATTTTGGGGATGGATTGGTTGTCTGGACATCATGCTAGTATTGATTGTTTTAACAAAACTATTTCCTTCAAGTTAGATGGAGCATCATCAGGGGTGGAATTTCATGGAGAGAAAAAGGTTTCGCATGATAGTGTTATTTCAGCATTGCCAGCAGTTAAACTATTGAGGAACGGATGCGAGGGATTCGTAGTATTTATTACAGAGGACAAACAGTTCCAAGGGGTGGAGCAAATCCCTGTAGTGTGCGAATTTCCAGATGTATTTTCAGAAGAAATTCCAGGATTGCCACTAGTCAGGGAAGTGGAATTTACCATAGAACTTATGCCAGGAGTAGCTCCAATTTCCATCTCACCATATAGAATGGCTCTGACAGAATTGGGTGAATTAAAATTACAGTTGCAAGAGTTATTAATGAAAGGTTTTATCAGACCAAGCATATCACCGTGGGGAGCTCCAGTGTTGTTTGCCAAGAAGAAAGATGGAAGCTTGAGAATGTGCATAGATTACAGAAGACTGAATCAAGTAACCATTAAGAACAAGTATCCATTGCCAATGATAGATGAGCTATTTGATCAATTGCAGGGAGCAGAGTATTTTTCGAAGATAGACTTGAGGTCGGGGTATTATTAGATAGGGGTAAGAGAATCAGATGTACCGAAGACAACCTTTCGAACAAGCTATGGGCACTATGAATTTCTAGTAATGCCCTTTGGACTGACGAAAGCACCAGTGGTGTTCATAGCTCTAATGAACAAGATCTTTGCACCTTACTTGGACCACTACACCGTTGTCTTCATTGATGACAGACTAGTATACTCCAAGTCTAGAGAAAAGCATGAACAACACCTGAGGACATCGCTGCAGTTGTTAAGGAATAACCAGTTGTATGCAAAGCTCGAGAAATGTGACTTTTGGCTGACACAAGTTTCTTTCCTCGGTCATAACATTTCCAAAGAGGGTTTAGAAGTTGATCCAGCAAAGATAGAAGTAATCATCAACTAGGAGAGGCCAAGGAATGTAACCGAAATTAGGAGTTTTCTGGTTTAGCGGGCTACTATAGAAGGTTTGTACCGGGATTTTCATCTATTGCAGTACCTTTGACCAAACTAACTCGGAAGAACGTGCCATTCGTGTGGACCGAACAGTGTGAAGCAAGTTTTGAAGAGTTGAAAAAGAGGTTAACCACAGCTCCAGTTCTCACCTTTCCTTCAGGTAGTGGTAATTTTGTATACGGATGCTTCGACTGTGGGACTTGGATGTGTGTTAATGCAAGATAGCATAGTCATAGCGTATGGCTCAAGGCAGCTGAAGGAATTGATAAGAATTATGTAACGCATGACTTAGAATTGGCAGCAGTTGTATTTGCACTAAAGATGTTGATACACTATTTGTATGGAGAAAAATTTGAAGTTCATTCAAACCACCGCAGTCTACGGTATCTATTTTCCCAGAAGGAATTGAACATGAGACAGAGAAGATGGATGGAGTATATTAAAGACTACGATTTTCCAATCAAATACCATCCAGAAAAGGTAAATGTCATGGCAGACGCATTGAGCAGGAAGTCTGGGAGCATGGCTAGTTTGCGAGGAATAAGTATACTCCAACAGTTTGAGGAATTGGGAGTTGAATTCCAACCGTTGAGACATGGTTTTATGCTAGCAAACATGTCGGTGTCTGAGCCTACTTTCATTTAGAAAATTAAAGAGACTCAGCTACAGGATTCGAACTTAGCAAAAATTATGGAGCGCATTTCAGATCGCCTAGATTTCAGAATCATGGATGGAGTATTGTACTTCCGTGACCGATTGTGTGTTCCAAATATTGATGACTT
>QPKB01000005.1:17647540-17736135 GCA_003546025.1 Camphora micrantha | reverse complement strand
ATATTCGAAAAAATACCCTTAAATGGCCTGTGCATGAAAAAGACCTCATTGTTTCTATTGCAAAAAAAAGTCCTCCAGCCAATTTTAACCCTTTTGTTTTACCTTTTAATATCGTCACTCGTGTCTTCTTCTTCCTCTTATTCTTTTCTTCTTCACGCCCCTCTTCTCCATCTCCCCCACTCCATTCATCGCTCCAAGAAGAGCACCCCACATGCTTGCTTTTGGTTCTAATGGCGTACTCTTCATAAAATCAATGCTTCATGCAAGTAAATTATCTACCCTCCTGCAACAAAAAAAGATGCTCCACAAACATTGAGAAACTCCTTTATGTAGTTCTTTTCATTTTTGTTTTTCTTTCATCCATCGTTAATATGATGGGTTAGCAGACATTTCCTATTAAAGGCGAGATCTTTTTCTTTTGTTTGTTTGTGGATCTTTAGCTTTCTCTTCTATTTTCAGCCCCTTCGGTTTGGATGCATGGGTTTTATGTAAGTTTAAGATGAAGATGGATGGTGTGAGAAGGTAAAATTAGGAAAGAGTTGACCAAGATGGAGGTGTTGTGAGCAGTGGGTTGAGTGAGAAATGGAGTAGGGGAGATGGAAAAAGAGGAGGGAGAAGAGGAAAGAAAGAAAAAGAGAAAAAAGAGGAAGAAGAAGGCACAAGTGATGATATCACTGCTCAATTGAAACGAGTGGCAACATCATGACTCAGTCTAAAAAGGTGTAAAAAAAGATGTCAAAATTGGTGAGAGGGCCCTTTTTGTGTAAAAGAAAGTAAGAGGTTGTTTTTCGTGCACGGGCCATCTTGGGGGTTTTTTTCGATAAAATCCTCATATATATATATATATATATATATGACTCTAATTATAACGAGTCAATGAAAATGTGACACGTGGCATAATTGATAGTTGACTTTTGATCTAGCCAACTACCAATTATGTGATCATATGTTTGTTATAAGGCAATGCAATGAGTGGTGTTCGAAGTTTTATGTTTTAAATGCCCATTTTATGCCGTTAAATTTGACATCTTTTCTTTGACTGTTGGAAGCAACTTTTTTTTTTTTTTTTTTTTTCATGTTAAGATTGGTATATTAAATACAATATAACAAATTTACAGCAAACAAGGGGACCATTTTTGGGCCAATTAATGTGAGCACAACAATACCTGCGAACCCAAAAAATAGAGCAAAACATAAAAAGAAGCCTAAAAATATGCTAAAACAACAAACCCACAACTTGGCCATAAAAAAGAGGAAGCAAAAAGCATTAGATGGAGCTACTGATGTCATTCTGGTTTCTCAAATTTTCTGCAAATCAGGACCAAGCACAAGCTACTTTGTCAAAATAAGAGCAGATGGTTGAGTTGGAAGCACGTCATAGATCTAATTAATCTCCTGCATTCATCAATATCCTAGAGAATACTTATATTTGATAGGACACATGTCCAATTTCAAGAGGAGAATCTCTATGATAGAATCTTTAGTGGTTAAGGATCCATGTTGTAATTACAGAAACACGTGGTACGTGCATACACGTTTCCTCACATGTGACAGTGAATTCTATATTGTCTAACTTCACAAATAGATAAGTTAATTAATCAAACTGACGTGAAATGATCATTGACTAATTCAGCGAACATTACTTTAGATCTACAATGGAATAGTGAGGCCAATCCTATGGATTTCATTTCTCATAATCTGTCCCCATCATTTTTCCAACCGTAAGTCATTCTTACTGACCCAAATTGGATGACTCAACTCAGCTTAATAAATCACAAGTAACATTAGTTCGAATGAGTCTGACCGAGGAAAACTATGCATGTATTCGGTCAGTCCCACATGAGTTAAGTACCTCGATGAATTTCCAAGTATTTTAAAGCAGTGATTCCCCTAAAAAATTACATGTCATTCTGACTTGATTTAAAAATCCCGATGTAGGTGTCATTTCTGTGGCCATAGAAGGAAAGGAGCAAGATCAGGTTGTGGTCATTGGCGAGGAAGTCGATTCAACTTGCTTAGTCAAGAGATTAAGGAAGAATGTGGGCTGCACAAAGATTGTCACTATAGAAGAGGTGAAGCCAAAACCAGAGAAGAAAGAAGAAAAGAAGGATGAAAAGAAAGATCAGAAGAAGGACGAAAAACCTCGATGTCAACCACAGTGTCATGGATATCCATACTATGTTGGATATGAGATTGACGAGGATCCCAGCCCAAGTTTTTGTTCTATCATGTGAGATGTTGTTATCCATCACCCTCTTTTATGTTTTCGTTCGTGCTTCACATTTCTTCCTTTACCTTTCCTACTGAATCCATATCTGTTTGTATTAAGTAAATGTACTTGCTCTTAAATATTGAGGATGCTAAATTGTCAGGGACTGTTTGTTTGCATGGACATAGGAATTCATGTCACAAGTGGTTAAAGATAAGGATCAAAGATGTATATTAAGAAATGATCATCAAATAATGTCTCTTTTAATGGAAATGAAATCAAAGGAAGATGGGTGAATGCCCCGCCATCACAATACCAAAAAAAGTAATCAAAGGTTTTTTCCTGCTGCAAAAAATAATATTTTGCAGTGAAAATCTTTTACGCCGCTAATGCTACTGTTATTGTTTCCTAATAGACTGTCTAGGGCAATGCAGGAGGATTAGTGGGTGTGAAAAAATTTCCGCCGCAAAAAAAGTGTTTTTTTAAAACAGCCACTAAATCCAATGTGATCCGTCACTAAAAATCACTTTATTTTACAGTGTCACCCCAGTAAATTAAATCTTAGGAAAGCAAATGTCACATCTCCACCATTTTCTTATATCCTACAACCTTCACCTCTTTAATACTCCTGTATTATATTTGGGCAAAGCTAGCTACAGCAAAATTCGCATATGCCAACGCAGTCACTGTGTCTGGAAAAATTAGAATCGTTTCGACACAGGATTTCCCAACGTATTTCAGTATGTTGGCTGCGCGTTGGCAACTAGCCGTGGGCAAATCCATAGCTGATGCTATTTTAACTGCGTTAGCAGATCCCTGTATAATTCCCAATGCATTACTGCGTCGGCCAATACGTCAGTAAAGAGATGTGCGTCAACATAAAGTCCAAATTTCCTGCTTCGAAAACCATATTTACCAACATAGTACCAGCGTCAGTAAAATAATCGCCGATGCTGGTAATGCGTTGAGAGTTCCTAATAATGGCTAACACTTGCAATGCATTGGGAATTCATAGTAACGGCCGACGGTTGTAATGCGTTGGAAATTCCTGGTAATGGTCGATGCTCGTAGTGCGTTGGAAATTCATGGTAATGGCTGACGATGATTAAGCGATGGGAATTCATGAAATAACTGAAGCTACCAATGAATTCGGAATGTATGAAATAGACGACGCTACGAATGCATTGGGAATACATGAAATGCGCTATATCTTTGGGCTAACATGTTGGGAAATGCAACTTCGCCGACGCACAAATCATGTCAGGAAATGTTCTAATAAATTTTCTTTTTTGCAACGCAAGCTGGTGCGTTGGGAAAGATTATTATTATTTTTTAAAATTAAATTTTCTTTTTTCCCTGTATACCACAAATAAAAATCTGAATACCTATTCAAACCAACAAACTTGATGCACAACCCAATTTAAAATAGGTTCATCAACAAATGTTTGTGATCAAAATAAAAAAAGGTAATCCCTAAGAACCTGCAACCAGCAAAATAAAATCCAAAACCAATCTGCAAAACTAAAAAAGAACATCATCAGAATACAAGTAGCAATAAATTCTTACAACCCAAAGCATTCACTCCAAGAAAGATCTTGGGATAACGAGACAATATTAAATTAGCATAATAATTTTATATATTTTCTTTTCAATACCCATATGACAATAACAAAATCACCTGGAGAATATCCTATCCAAAAGCTCCCCACCTTCACATTACCTAAAACATGTGATAATGAGACATCAAATCCTAAATCATTAAGCATGTGTTTACCTAATAGTAATAGTAAATGAAAATGAGAAAGGAAAGAAACATAAAAACAAGTGCACTTGAGAGAAAAAAAAATTCCAGAGTTCTAACAAAAAAAAAAAAAAAATGAATGTTAAAGACCTCTATAATTAACCCTAATGAAGAAACTCTCGGTCTTCAATCACCCACCCTTCCAAACCTAACAATGGAATTGTAAATTTTTTTCACCAATTCTTTCAAGTATAACAATGATAAGAACACAACAACAATGGCGGCAAGTATGACTGATGAATGTGATGCTACATAAACTGTATCTTAGTACAAACCTACTACAACACAGAAACAAGGCTGTTGGAAGTAGGTGGGCCTCGTAGATAGGTTTTCAAATCTTTTCACCCACTTGACTCAATGATCAAGTACTCATAAGGCCGTAAACCACATCCAAGATCCAAGAACCTCAAAGTCATGATCAAGATCAGTAAAACACTATCTCTAAGATAGATAAAAGCATCACCATACATCCATAATAAACCCACAACAAACAAGGAAGTAGATTATACCTTTAGAGTTCGGTAGTGCTCTAATGGTTAGAAGACGATTAGCTTGAACAAGAACTCTTCTTGTAGGGAACTAGGATCTCCAAGATCTTGTTGTCTTCCATGCTATGACCCACTTCAGATGTCTTTTCTCAAGAAAAATGGTGGGATATCCAAGAGAAAACCAACTAGAAGCTCTAAGGAAATACCGGAAGAAAAACTAGTAGAAGAACAAAAGGAGAGAAGGCGTGCAACTCTTGCACTCACTTGGCTGGGCATGAACTCCAATGTCTTGGACGTCCATGGGGTTTGGTTCCCCTAATTATAGCTCTTAGCCACATCCACTTACTAATTAATAATGTAAGTCTCACTTCCATAAGAATTAGTAACTTTCTTCTTTCTAATTATTATTAGAAGTCTCACTTTTATAACAATTAGTAACTTACTATTACCACTATTAGAAGTCTCACTTCCAATAGAAATAATAATTTTCCATTTCCTTTCCTTTTAGAGTTCAACTAGAATGAGCAATGATCTAATAATTGGGCTAGCGTGGGGACCACTAGGGATTTCATTGAAAGTTGGCTCCAACTGGAATACCTTGACCTCATATCTCATGTGCAATCTGAGCCCACGGTTAATTACAAATAACTCCACTATATAAATACAACTGAACTCCAATCTTATGAATAAATTACAAGAAGACTCTAAACTTCCCTATGACCACAAGTAGGCCCCTCCATTTATATCCATAGAGCAATTGGATAAACCCTGTCCAACCAATTTAGATCAACATCTTATTATTCTTGATACTTAATTAATCACAATGATCATCAGTACTATCTAATTAACTCTTAATTGAGATGGGTGTGCACTCACCAATGATAAATCCATTAATTAATACAAGGGGATAATGAAGATAGTATCCATCTTGACTATTGAATTTTCCCATAGTCTTACTATTATGTACCCAACACACCGAGGTGTTGACTTACAATTGACCTCACTCATTGGTGACTCAAAGCAAATGAATAGATAGAAACTTAAGTTCATTAATATCTCAGAATTAAAAGTCTATTGTTAGGGAATTATGAGAGCATACCTTAAAGTAAAGATAGTGTTTCATAAGGTGCTTCTTATGGTGCTTTAATACATCCAATGTACCAGCACAATGATCCAAAATCTTACATTTTGATGATCGAGACAAATCACACTATTTCATAGTGATCAAAGTGTTACAACCTTGTCAGATGAGATGCCCAATCTCATCACCGGTTGTAAATCTATTTAAGTATATGATTTGTGATATATGCCTCCCGTATGTGGATCTCATTCACACACATGTATCAAATCTAATATACTCGTGGGCTCTGGTTCATCTCATGAACCATCATGTCGCTCGTATTGGCTATGTGCAAGTAACACCATTAATCTCATGAAAGGAAAGCATGATTATATTGATAAATAAAAAAATAAATTAATTTATTACATCATCCACTAGATTGAGACCATATAATCTAACAAAGGCGGAAAGTACAACTGATAAATATGATGCATGCATAAACTATATCTTAGTATAAACCTACTATCATACAAGATTAAACATACCTTTGTGTCAAAGTTAATTCTAATCACCCACATTTGTCATACCAAAAACACTACAAAAGCCCTGCCCTATCAGCTCCCTTTAAGTGACATGGTGCAAACAATGATGGAGGCATGGAGCTGATATATAAGCATTATATCCATCAAGTAGCAATAATAAGAACATGGACCACAATCAGTACAATGGAGTGCATATTTGCATTATACCCTATTACTTCATATATCCTTTTCTTTTTATTATAGATTTGCAATTCCGCCTTTATCACTTGAAATTAAGAAATGGGCTTTATATAATCCAAACAAATGGCTAAGAACACACTAAAACAAAAATCATTTTTTGCGACGCAAATATTTGTCGCAGAAAATTCAAAAATCGTCGCCCAATATATTCTGCGAAAAAAATAATTTTGTCGCCAGTTCGTCGCCTAATAGGTGTCGGTGAATTTTTTTGCCGACGATCGAAACTAATCGTCGCCGAATATCAATTTTCTGCGACAACACATTATCATCGCCCAATATCAATTTTCTGCGACAATACATTATCGTCACCAAATAGAAATTTTCTACGACAAGACGTTATGTCGGCAAAAAGTATATTTTTTGTCGCCAAATATCTATAATTCATTGCAAAAAAATGGTGAAAATGGATTTGGCGACAAAATGTAATCGACGCTAAATTATATCTTTTACCAACAAAGGATATTTTTTGTCGCCAAATATCTATAATTCATATGGATAAAAATTGGTGAAAAAGGAATTTAGCGACAAAATGTAGTCATCACTATATTGTTGCTAAATAGTGTATAAATTGTCATAACTCATAATAGGCGACGAATTAATTTTGTCGCGCATAGTTTGTAGACATTAGGCGATAACTTTAATTCGTCGCCAATATTTAATCTTGCCATAAATTCTCTTAGGCGACAAATTATATACGTCAGGGATAATATGCAAAGATATATTTATTCTTATTAGGCGACAAATAAAATTCGTCGCTAAAAATAATATATTTATTTTATAAATTACTAACTACTACTTCAAAATTCTCCTTTACATTGAATATTATAAAACCTACTCATTCAACTAATATAGAATGTATAATAAAACCTTCCCATTGAACAAAAATTAAATTGTATAATAAAACATGCCCATTCAACTCAAGCAAAATGTACAATAAAACCTGCTCATTCAACTCCAGTAAAATGTACAATAAAGTATGCTCATTTAACTAATCAAAAATGTACAAAACATGCTCATTCAACATATTAGGAAACATATAAGTGTTAAATCCACCCACAAGTTTAGTCACGTCGTTGTTACTAATTCAAGTAAAAATGTTGCATGCTCCTTCAACTTATTAGGAAACATATAAGTGTTAAATCCACCCATAAGTTTAGCCACGTCGTCGTTACTAATTCAAGTAAAAATGTTGCATCCAAAATAGTGTAAGTAAAATATTCTTATGAAAAACGAAAAGATGTTCAAGCAATTGGCCTCTATTACGTTGATCTCCAGTCCCAACCTCTGGTACAAAAAAAAAATGTTAGGACTTAAACATCGGAATCAAAAGCAAAGTAAGTGAGACAAAATAAAAGCCTGAGACAATTATAAAAAAAAGTACACTTGAGGCAAAACAAGTTGATTCAAGATCACAAACCTGGATCACTATCCTAACAGTAAATATGTGTATGTGATGTCCATGGTGAAATGGAAGTTATACTAATGCAATGCACACAAAGTGAAAAAAAACCCAAAAATCCAAACACCAAACAACACATCATAAAAAAAATAAAAATAAAAAAGCCTCAAGAGAGTTTACTCTGATCTAATAACAAAAAGCTCAGAGAAAATGATGGCGACCTTCAGTAAGAAAATGAGGCTTATGAACAGCAAAAAATCCACCTTGAGTAACAGCAGCAACTAAGGACACCCACAAAAAGAGAAGAAATAGACCCATCGATTCATTCATGCTTCAAGAGAAGAAAGTTGCGATATGTAGGTAGTATTCACACAACTAAATGAAATATGAACAATGGCAAGGAGAATTTTCAAAGACAGAGGAAATGAATAAGAAGAGCCTCCTTTTAGTATGTTATCTTTGTTGCTGCGAGAAAGATAATTTAGATTGATTGTAGGTATAAGTAGGAGAAGTGGAAAAAAAAAAAAAGGAAAGTTTGGTGGGAGGGATTAGTTTTCACTTTGCTTTCACTGAAAGCACATGGGTAATGATTTATGAATGAGGTTGGTGATGTGTCTCATTTGAGCTCTCCATCTTTCTATTCAAGTATTTAGGTTGCTTTCTCCCAACTCATTCACTTAAGTACTTCCATCTCTTATTGAGTTTGTTGTAATGTAATGGCTCAATATAAAAAATATCACTCAATTAATGTGGTTTTTGAGATAACCTCCATCCCCATAGGGAGCCCACGTTTTTTGTATTCCCCCCCCTTTTTTTTTACTAATATAGAATATTCAGTGAATTGATAATAAAGAATACAATCATTACAAATTTGAAAAAGAACCTTTGCTCCACACAAAGTATCAAGATTCAAAATGCAAATGACAAATTTAGTATGTTGCTTTGAATGGAATGTTGATTCCCTTACATAAAGAACAATAATATTAGAAATGAAATTCAAATATAAATTTCAAATGGTAACACTGTTTCCATTTGATAAAACATACAAATTTTTTCAAAGATGGTTATAGAGAGGGATGCCATTTCTGTGGCAATTTGATACATTGGAGCATGTCCCTTCCTTAATTAGTCTATGGGAATCTGTGTGCAATATGAAATATATATATATATATATATATATATATATAAGTTGATATTCAATCAGTTGTAGGAGCCCAACAGAAGATTTCTTGTTTGTTACATTACACATACAAGCCCAACAACAGTTTTCTTATTCCTAACATTACTCCATTTTTTTCCAAAATATT
Organism: Camphora micrantha; assembly: GCA_003546025.1. Taxonomy (NCBI): domain Eukaryota; kingdom Viridiplantae; phylum Streptophyta; class Magnoliopsida; order Laurales; family Lauraceae; genus Camphora; species Camphora micrantha. The sequence continues at coordinate 17,727,089 of QPKB01000005.1, read as the reverse complement.
CCTAACATTACTCCATAATTACAATAACCAAGTGAAAACAAGTCAATGGGAACAAGCCAGAGATTGCAACCAACAATAACCAATTTTCTCGTATGAAAATAATTTCATTGGCAAGAATAACAGAAACATCCTTCGTTCCATATACTACACCAGAGTATGAAGGAAAAGACGTATTTATGCATGCATCTGACCCGGGTATGCGGTATGTATAAGGATTAAGCTGTCCCCCGAAAGGCGTCCAGAGACTCATAATAGGAGATGAGAGTCAGTGAGGGAGAGAGTAATGCTCGAATAATAGATCCAGCCTTTTATAAGATTATATGGCTCACTCCTGCTACAACTATAGAAATTAGATGATGGAAGTAAACACTTTTCAACATTATAGTATTCCTCATCTAAGATTTCTCATAATAAAACTTTAGCTTCAAGAGTTAACAAGTAGAAGCATGGTTTTGCATTTAAAAAGGCGATATATAAGATGTCTTCACTATGCAAACGAGCATGAAGCATTCTGAATAACACAGTAAACATTGGAAATTATTATACAAATTATCCAAGTCGAAGAAACTTCCTAGAGGAGTTAATGCTTTTCACACATTTACATTATCATAAACTAGCATTGAAATTTCACCGAAGTTCTTGGATTTGCATGGGTGAATGAAACTTGATATAAGTGGAATCCAAATCATATGATCTAAAATCAAAGAGTACCGAGGTACAACATTTTAATGATTGATTAAGTCATAAAACTAACAAGTCCAAACAAACCATTGTCACTGGTTTCTTCTTACTGGCAAGTGGCAGACATTGCATGGTTAGAAAAGACAACAAAAAACATTTTTCTATAAGAAAAAGAAACCTAACTCAACCTAACATAGTCCAAACAGAGTTAGAAAAAGAACAAGATGCTATTTATGCAATGTTGTGAGGATAAGCCTGCAGAACACAAAAAAACTACAAGGTACATTTCAAAGTTATGAAGCAGCATGAAACAAAACCATGTACACCTCATAAGGGATATATTACGAGCTTATAGGTTTTTTACTAGCTTTTGTTAATGTATATTTTCCTATTCACTAATGCTTATGATCACCATATAATCCTTTCCAAAGGGTATTGCTGTGATTCCCTTAATTTATACATATTCTCCCACAGGAATGAGATAAAGTTTTCCTGATTGTTAAAGAATCATATATATTCTTTCTTCAAATGCTGAAGTAACACAGATAATTTCAGTGCCCAAAACAAAAGATGGTCTACCATAAAAAAGACAATTGTGTGGAAGAAATCTTAGAAGGAAATTTTCTCCTAATAAGCACAAAAAGAAAGGAACATATTTGTGTCCAGCTAACCAACCCCACCACCATATCCTTAGCCACACACACATCCCAAAACCAACAACTGATAATTTAATTGGACTTTTGTTACTGCAATTTACATGTGCATCACAAGAAAATACATACTGCCAAATAGAATAAGCCTCAGAGCAGAAGACATTGTAACAAGAAAAATGTAGTAGGAAAGAGACACATGAAGTCATATGATCGAAGGATGAGAATCACCTTCACATAAAAACCAAGACTGTCCAAATCTAGCATATGAGCAAAGTATACCTGAAAAAGTTCTCAACAAGTTAAGGGGGCCAATAATGTAGAATCAGAATGCTCAGAACAACAATGAACAACAATGATGTTAATTGTTAAGGCCATAAGACTATGAGTCCATGTTTGCAGCCTTTTGTTTCCATTAAATGGTAACGTTGTATCTTTATTATATATAAAAAAAACAGAACTATACAAATACAAGCAAAATATAGATCTAGGCCATCAGACATCCAAGACCAGTGAATGCCAATTGGAACCATCCCTAACTAACCTATAGGATCAAACATGTACCATTATAATATGTTTCCATGTTTAGATAAATGACCATATTTCATGTGCCCCACAATGTTTGGGCCGCCTGGGCCGCATCGGACAGTTCTGGCAACGTGCATGTGTGCGTGCATGTGAAGAGCATCTTACTTTCTTCTTATATATTTCAAACTTTCAATGTCCTATGTGCAGGATATCCAGTCCTCTTGTTTTCAAACTAAATGAAAATAAAATATTGCAGAAATAAAGCTTGTTACCTGAACTGATGTTGAATGTTGTACAATTGCTTTTGTATCCTCTGCATGGTCTTTGTTCATGTGGGACTACTAACCAACCAAACAAGGAGTTAAGTACAAGAGACCCATCAAAATAAATATATTCTAAGTTATCTCTCTATAAAAAAAATTTAAATTAAAAAGGTTGATCCATAAATCCAAAGAAAATTAAAAATTCAAATGGCCATAATACCGCGACAGGAGCAGAAAACTGATTTATTGGATCAACTTTTGCAACTTTGTATTCATCAGTGCCAAATTCTGAGGGAAATTCTGAGGGAAAACAAGTTAATCATTGCAAAGTAGCAGTATAACAAGTAACCCAAGAAAAGTAACAAACAGTTAAATGCATCGTAGTCTGTACATCAAAGAAGGAATAAATAAAATGGAAAATGGAAGCTCTATAGAGCTGAAATGATCAAGATCAGCAGAGCCACCCTCATCTGCAATTAAAAGACATGAGAAAGAGCTGGTTTGCCTAAGAGCATTAAACACCAGAGGAATCTGACAGAGACTATGGTCTCCCACGTCTTATTAAGAACTATGCATTATTTGAAAACAGGATCCAAAAATTAATAGAATTGCATTCCAGATCATCTCCCATACCTCTAGATCCCAGTAAAGCAGTTGCAACCCCAGACACATATCGCACAACTTTTGGCTCAATACGCATGAATTGGAAGTCACCAAAGTCAACCTTTGAATAAAAAAGTTTCCCCTGGTGAAATGCTTAATCACAACGTTAAAAGCACATTGACACAGAAAAAAAGGGCAATAAAGGAGAAGACAAATTACCCAGAAGGCATTAGGATGTCTTCTTAAGTACGCAGTACGTATAACCACTCTATTGCTTTCAGCAACCTAGATTACAATCCATTTAAAATGGTCACCAACTCAACTCAAAAAATAAATAAAAAATAATGGTCGCCTCAAAATTAAAACCAAAGAATTAAACACTATCTAACATAGAGCAATTTTAATGGGATGACAAGGCAAGTAGAGGCCTCCATATGTAAAAAAAAGAAAAAGAGAAAACCCTACAGATCTCAAATCATAAATATGACAAGAAAAAAAAATCCAAAGCTGTTAATAAATATATGATCTCTAAACACTTCATAATCAGATGCCACTAAACCTAGTCACTAAGATGAATAAACAAAGCTTTGGAACCAATTAGAAGCCCTCAGATTGACACTCAAAAGAATCTCTAGTACAAAGTTATAAAAACAAGCATCCAAGGTCAATTGAAATGCCTAGGGGACACGCACAAGCATGCACCAAAAGAATTCGAGAATCTGCCCCTTAAATTAGATAGTGTTCACTTTGGGGTGTTAGGTAACGCAGAAAGGGTGCAACTAAGCAAGAAATGTGTACAAATCTAGCAGCTATATTGTTAAGACATTTCCTATCAAATGGTGGACATATTAAAATAAATGAATGTCCTCGCCATATCTCCATTATAATTCAAATTGTCCATAATGTGTTCGCTAAAAGTACTGGTCTATTAAAGCTATTCAAGGAGTTATAAATAGAAGAGAAGAATATAAACATACAGATATAGCATCCCCGTGCAAGGTGATTATTAGATCAGTCCTATCCTCTGCAACCAGTAATGAGCATTTTGGGTTGGCTAGTGGGTCCTGCACATAACATAAACACAAGTAGGTTCTTAATGAGCAGAAGCCTCTAACCAAATAAATGGGAAAACTAAAATCATTCTCAGAGTAATTTTCATAAAGCTCGATTAGAGTAGATTTTAGATCAGCCATAACCAGCAATGTAAGCTAAAATTCACATCTAAACAAGTGCCAACCTTTGTATGGACTGCCAAGCTACTGACTGCCAATATAAGAAAGCCATCGTGGTCACATGCAAAGTCAACCATTGATCCTGACGGATAGCCCTCATGCTTCTGCACATGCAGAATGAATAATAAGTGAAACACAGAATAAAGATAGCCACGTAATGATTATCCATCTATTGACTTTGAAAAATCAAAGCTATAATTCCAAACATTATATATCTAGAAATAGTTTAAGAGGATACATTTAAATATTTACAGTAAAGAGACCTATTCACATTTGATCAGACAGCCGATTCACTGCCAAAGGACATGTATGTATGTATGTATAAGCATCGTTCACACGGGCACTAAATTTCCATCTGAATCTCAAGAAAGATAAAAATGGTTGGATCCATTGTCCTCACTAGTGATTTGGGGCCAAGTTCAAGGCACCAGAAAATGCATGAGCAGTTCCTGAGGCTTATGGGCCACCCCAAGTGCATAGAAAATGGGTGCCCATCTGTCTCATGTGGGTATCCAGTTTAGCCCATAACCTGGATTCTGGACAGTATTAGCAAGCAATCCCAATGTTCTACTGGAAGTTCATCCACGATAAAACTAATGAAATAAAAAATCATTTTCCTCAAAGCTTGCTCCATCCAAACTAGCATCCACATTGAGCATGCGGAAACACATATAAACACTTCTCACCATAAAAATCAGAAACGAAACTGTGCAAATAATAGCCAAGTCTATATCTCCACTTCTGATTCTATATTTTAGTAGCATTTGTACAATTTATATAGATCATAGCCCTATTAAAATTTACATTTTTTATTAGAACAACTATAATTATCATTGTATACCAACTCTTTAAGATATATTCATATACATTAATTTATGGGGGTGTTGATATAGTTTTTTAGTATCTGTTTATAACATCAACGTCCATGCTGTGTCAAAGTAACACTTGGAAGTTGTAATGACATATCTAAACAAGTCTAACTCTGGTCATCACCACAAAAGGGCCATAAACAAAAGAACTGAATAAATTCTAAAAACAGTTTGCTCAATCTCATCATACTTTTTTACTATAAACACACCAGCCCTAGTAGAAACCCATTCATCAAAAAAAGTGAATAAAATTTTTTTAATCAGTATAATTAATAACTACTTCTGATTTCTTATTGAAACCCCAATTACATATAAAGTTCTGCAAATGATTTCACTCTAAATACAAGAAGAAAAACAAACAAACAAATAATCAAGAAAGCAAACTGACATTAGAACGAACAAAATATCTCAACCCACATCTCAATTGAAGCTTCTAAATAAAGCACTGAAAATTCATTAAAAACATACACAATACCTGAGAAAAAGTAGAGAGCATGCCCCGAGTGCTTCGATCGAGCAGTGTGTGAATTTCTTCAAGGGGTGGAAGCCGGGCTGCCGCTACCTAAAAACATTATAAAAAAAATTAAAAATCAAGAAGCCCAATACAGTAATCTGAGAGAAATAAATAGAGGAACATGTACTTGGTGAGCCCGAACTAATTGGTGGAAATCGGCGCTGCTATCAACAGCTCCAGGTGCCATGCTCTGAAATGGGGAAGAAAAGAAAATACCCATTTCAATTCATGTGATGAAATTGAGAAATCAAGGGTCCTATGCAATTATTAATCATATAGGGTATAACCCTTTTGCTATGAACCCAAATGGAAAACTCCTTGACAAAAACAAGATGGAATTGAAATGAGACACACACTCGTTTCTTCTTCTTCTTCTATTCTATCGCTAAGCTCGCTCGTTAGTTACAGTAACAAATAGCAGAAATTGAAGCTTTTCTGCTATATGATTAAAGAGCAACGATCTGGGTTGGAAAGAATCGAAGACCTTCGAATCTATTGAGATCTGAGATCAATCTTACGACATGAAACATTCCCCCAAATCCAATCTCTCATCCCAAAACAAAAACAAAAAATAAAAAAAAGACCCTGAACCAAAACCCCACAAAAACAACAAAAAGAAAAACCCAGAATAAAAATAAAATAAAATAAAAAAACAGATATCCTTCTTGGAGATCTAGAGATCTCTATGAGAGGAGAGGGTGGGCTAGCGTGCAGGGGAACTGCTGAGGGATGTTGCGATGCAGGGTGGGTTGGTGATGCAGAGAGGAGGGAGAGAGGCTCTTACCTGTGAATGGGATGAGTTCTGCGCATGGAGGGAGAAGAGGGAGAGATGATGGGGCTCTGCGTCGATTGTGATGGTGGTGCGGTCTGCGCCTGGAGGAAGAAAGGGCGACGGTCCGCAGGCGTGAGAGAGATGAAAAGCAGAGAGATTGGAGATGGGGGCAGCCTCTGAGATGGGTCTGCGCAGGGGGTTGCGAAATGGAGAGCAAGAGAGAGGGGAGCCGATATCGAGAGAGGGAGAGGAGGTGGTGGTGGTGCGGTTTGCGCGTGGAGGAAGAAGGGGCGACAATCCATGGGCGTGAGAGAGATGAAGAGCAGAGAGACAAGAGATGGGGGCTGCCTCTGAGATGGGTCTGCGCAGGGGGTTGCGAAATGGAGAGAGAGAGAGAGAGAGAGAGAGAGAGAGAGAGAGAGAGAGAGGGCCGAGATCGAGAGAGGGAGAGGAGGTGATGGTGGTGCGGTCTGCGCGTGGAGGAAGAAGGGGCGATGATACACGGAAGTGAGAGAGATGAAGAGCAGAAAGATTGGAGATGGGGGGCTGCCTCTGAGATGGGTCTGCGCAGGGGGTTGCGAGATAGAGAGAGAGAGGGCCGAGATTGAGAAAGGGAGAGAAGATGATGGTGGTGCGGTCTGCGCGTGGAGGAAAAAGGGGCGACGATCTGCGAGCGTGAGAGAGATGAAGATTAGAGAGACTGGAGAGTGGGGCTGCCTCAGAGATGGGTTGCGAGATAGAGAGAGAGAGACGGCCGAGATCGAGAGAGGAAGAGGAGGTGATGGTTTCAGTGTGAGAGAAATGGACGAGTTATGTTATTTCATTTCGTCGCCGATGGTTCTCAAAAAATGAACCCCGAAGCTAGACCGTGTGCCCCAAATTTTATGCATTCTGCGACGAAATAATTTCGTCGTGGATTATTTTTAAGGGATTCTACGTTGACATATTTTTATCGTGAAAATTATTTAATAAAATATGGTGTATATGATTTACCGACAAAAAACTTTCATCGCAAAATAAATAATTTCGTCGGAAAAATTTTGCCTCTTCATGGCGCCAACTCCAATTTTTGGCGCCAGACTTTTCGCGACAAAATTTAGCGTCAATTGAAAATTATCGTCATTAATTAATTTGTGTTTTAGTTTTAGGCGACTAAATGAATTTTTTGTCGCGAAAAAGAATATTTAGTGACAAAATTTCAAAATGTCTCGAAATATTTGCCGCGAAAAATTATTTTTGTTGTAGGTACACCATTTCCAAGACTAAAACAAATCAACAATGCAAGAATTCTGACCCTGAAACCACCAGTATAAGGTTGAGAACTCCCATTGAAAACATTAGCAATGTTGGGAATCCTTTGATGCCAGGTAGCGAGACGGCCTTCGCGCGCATGCCGCACCGTGTCAAATGTGCATACACTCTAATGAACAAATAGAGTCATGGTTTGGTATTGAGAAGAATTTCATGGTTTGTGTTTGCCACAATAAATCCCAGTGAGTTTTCTTGGGTTCAATTTCGCAAGATATATATATATATATATATGGACACGCTACAAAACTCCCCGGGCGTTCTTTTGTGAAAAACACCCCTCACATTTAAGTTGTTAGCATTGGATATAGATGGGAGGGCCCCCACCTTATCTCTCATAGTAAGGTGAGAGGATCTCTCATAGGAGCATCTCTCATATATATATTTACTTTATACCCACCCCACCAACCTAACCAGCACACAACACTGAGAAAAAAATAAAAAATAAATAAAAAAAGGAATAGGGACAAAGTCCAGAAGTTGGAAACAAAAGTTGTTATCTTTAGAATCTTGATGTTTTAGGAGTGCTCTAAAAATGTGGAGAACAAAAAAAATAGCTAGGACTCAAAACAACCCTATCCAGTTACATGTTCATTACAAACTGGGTAAGTAGCTGCAGATGTGGGTTTACCGAGAAACTTCATTGTTGCAGTGGATGGAGTTTTTTCCAATATTGGTGATCGTGGACAAGTTCGTGATTGCAATATTGGCCTGTGTATTCTTTCACCAACTGCTGTTTCACAAGTTGATATGGCATTTCTTGCAAGTTGTGTTGGGAAAGCTCTTGAATAATAATTTAGAAGAAGTTGTGAATAGTGATGTCATGATCGACTTTGAAGCGCTTTTGGGTGATGATGTTAAGAAAATTGTGTGGCCCGACTGCCATTGGGCCCACACCAGATTGAGCCCGGCGATGTGCCGCGGATGAACTCCCAACAAGTCTTGAACTGGTTGAGTCGGATAAGGATCAAAACTCTTGGTGGTAGAGTTTGGATCAGGTTCAGACTCCTGGTTAGCAGAATTCGCACGCTGGTCAAGAGATGTGAGATTCCAGGAGGGGTAGAATCGGTAGCAGTCGTGACTCCTAGGGATTGTTCTATATGAGGGAGATGGGAATTGTTACTTAATTATCCAATAGATCTAAGAGCATTGCCGCAACGAGTTCGCAAGTCTACCTCACACTGGAATGCACAATATTTGGCGAGTTTGGTTCCAACACCCATCTAGGACCAGTTAATTTTTTCAATTGGTATCAGAGCCTGATCTTAGTGCGTTCTACGGTTCGGATCTTGTGATAAGGCTATGGATTGTTGGGATCTAGGATCTCTACATCAGGTTTTTTTTTTTTTTTTTTTTTTTTGCCCGTTTTCATTCCTTTTCTTTAACAGAAGAAGGAGGAAGAAGACTCAGTTCTTATCCTCGGGCACCAAGACCGAGATGAAAGGAATAGTTGTCATTCATAGTCAACTCATGCTGTTTCTTTTGCGTGCGTTGCAGAAGGGCGAGACAAACCAATGCAGTGGAGAGATAAACTTTATTTTTTATTGAGACAATTACCGTACAGACTGTCATAAAGCAGACGGTAGTCCCAGAACAGCCCAAAAATGTATATTTACCGTAGAGTTGTTCGATCCGTAGGATATCGCAGCTTATAATATCCTAGGGATGTAGGATATCCCACAATCATTTGAACAGTCCGTGTATTTATTTTTTTTCCTTTACTATGGGACCACCAAACCACCATCCAAACCGTTGAATAGCTATATAAGTGTAAGAACTAATATTGTACTAAATATAAACATTGATCTATCACGGTTATCAAGAAACTTGCATTGAAAGGGGAAAAAAGGGCAAAGCCCTAGGGAAGGGAGAAGAAAAATAGGACCAAATATAAACTTGCAAAAGAAAAAAAAACCTGGCTTATAATTTCTTCTTATAATTTGCAAAACAACGTGACTTTCTTGCAAATTTCTCGATAACCATGATAGATCAACAATTCAAATTTGGTGCGATAATAGTTCTTTCACTCATACAGTTATCCAACGGTTTGGATGGTGGTTTAGTGGTCCCATGGTCAAGGAAAGAAAGAAAAAAAACAGACTCTTCAAGTCTTCCCGCTTAGGGGTGTAAAAAAAAATTGGAAAAACCATCGAACCGAACCGAATCGCGGTTAATAACCGTATTTCACGGTTCGGTTGCGGTTAATGAAATCCAAAAATCGCATGGTTCGGTTCGGTTACGGTTTTCCGTAATAATTCATGGTTATTAACCAATTAGTATGATACGGTTCGGTTAACTGTATGCGGTTAACCGTACCATTTACAAATAAAAGAAAAAATAAGGGGGCTGAATGAAATATTTCTTACCTTATTCAATTGCTTCGTCATTTTACCTTCAATGATTCACATTTATCCCCTTATGTGAAGAAGGCATTCTACGGTTATTAACTGTAACCGAACCGTTTAATACGGTTAACCGCGGTTACAGTTTTCCACAGTTTTTGTAGGTATGGTTACGGTTACAGTTACAGTTTTAAAAGACTGAAAACCGCTGTTACAGTTCTGTTAACGATTTTCCCAGATTGACCGATTAACCGAACCGTTACACTTCTATTTCCGCTTTTGATTGTGGGATATCCTACATCCCTAGGATGTTTAAGTACGGAATCAAACAACTCTGCAGTAAATATATATTTTTAGCCTGTTCTGAAATTATTGCCAGCTTTATTACTATCCGTACGGTAATTTTTCTTTTTTCATTTCATCAAACCTGCAGATCATAGTTATCAATTTCGTTTCGTTTCGGCATTTCGGCCGAAATTTTTCGTTTCGGTCAAGTGGCCGAAATTTCCAAAACTTTTTGGTTTGAATTTCGGTCAATTTCGGCCAGAATTCAAGATTTCAGCCAATTTCGGCCGAAATTCGGGATTTCGGCCGAAATGTGACTTTTCGGCCGAAATGGAATTTTACATAATTAATTTTTTTTTTACTTTTTTTACACATATATTTTGTATTTCTTTTTTTTTTCACAAAATATAATTCCAAAAAAAATTATTATAATGGATTAAATCTATATTTATTACTTTTTCTATTTTTTTTACTTATATATGTATATATTATGTTATATGTTTTCTGAAATGTAATTTCGATAAGTTTCGCCGAAATCCCGAATTGGACGAAACTTTTCATATTGCATGCCAAAATGAAATAAGGTCCAACACGATATTAACAACTATACTGGCAAATGAAGAGATTAGAGATGGTGGGGCGGTTTTTGGACACATGCAGATGCCTTGGTTCTTTTGCCTTCTGATTCCAGCAACGAGAAAGGCCAAAAGCAGAGGTCTCTTTGGGCGTGCCAGCAAGGGCAACCTTGATTTTCGTCTCCGACCTCGGGACTAGAGCCAGCATCAAGCAGCAACAGTTGCTCTTGGAACGCGTGCAAATCTCTCTGTATCCAAATTCAGAAAGTCTATATGGACCGATTGGGAAGCCCGAATTTCAGACCGATCCTATGTGGAGGAACACGTGGCGCTGAGGTGGAGGACACAGTGTATTCAACTTTCATATGAGCGGGAGAAAGGGGGGGAAAAAAAAAGAATCGGTTCTCCCCTGTTTCTTCTCTGGTGCTTCTTTCTCCCTCCCAAACGGTCTTTGCCCACCTCCCTGGATCTCCTCTCTCGCTCGGAGACAAATGAAGAGAAATCAGCCCCTGACTCACTGTATTTTATCTTTCCGCCTGAAATAAAAAAAGAGAAGCCCTCGAAACTTTTAAACCCACGAAGAAGAGGAAGTGAGCAAAGCTAGTAATCCAGCATGGCTTCTGCAACAGCACCTAACTTTCCTCTTGCTGTATTCTCCAAAGTCCAAATGGAAATGCCATCGGTGCTTTCCCGATTCCGTCATCCAAACGGCCTAACGGAATCCCAATCCCCGTTAACGGACCTCGTAGCAGCTCTGGAGCACGCAACCCAGAGCGCCAAACAACTCTCGCACCATTCCTCCTCCGAATCCTGCCATCTCCCCAACGCCTTCGCCTCCCTCCGCAACGCCCACCTCCAAATCGGCACCTTCCTCGATCGATTCCAGTCCATGGAAAAAGAAGAAGAAGACGAAGACGATCCCCTGGCCGAAGAGGACAGCTCCAGCTCCAGAGCCATGGAGAAGGTCCAGGAAGGGATGAGGGACTGCGCCCTCCGCAACCCCAAGCGCTGCAAGCGCCCCCTCTCTCCGTCCTGGGCCGCCGAGGACTGCACGCGGGAGCCGTCCTCATACGATCCGTCTCAGCGGCAGAGGTCATTGGATCTTGTCTTCCAGTTCCATGGCTAACTCTAAGGTATGTTTGTATTCTACTTAAATCTCTCTCTCTCTCTCTCTCTCTCTCTCTCTCTCTCTCTCTCTCTGTTTTTAAATTGGATGTCTTTGGATCTTGTTTTTTTAAGCTTCTTTGAAGGTTTGAATCAGCTTTACTACTTGAACTTGTTAGATGAGTTAATTTGTCTGGTAAAAATCATAGCTTGTCATCTTTATCTCAGTTTCAGGAATGAATGAGCATAGAACGGCGATGATATGGTAGTTTGTTCTTAGATTTATTTTGGGACAAGTGTACTTTCCCAGAATCTCTTGTGAAGTTGTTACAAAGTTTGGGATTGTGTTTGGCTTTTCCAATGATTTTGGGAGGATTTTGTTGTTATCTTATGTGCTGTGCTTTGGGGCATATGGGAGGAAAGACAGAACTGAATCCCTTACAAGTAGTGTTATTCTATTAATACATTGTTAATGTTGACTGAGGCACAGCTTGATTTTCATTGGTTATGAAAGAATTTCTTGGCATCTTTGTAGCATTGTTAATGGTTAATGTGCAAAATTTATAGTCAGAAAGAGGAAAAGGAAGAACAGAAGCGAAAATTCCATGGGGTATTAGGAAATTAAATTTTGATGGGCATAAAGAGCAAGGTTGATGCGGTTCTTCTAAGAAACTCAAGATGACTTCCTTGACCTTATTATTTAGTGGGGGGTTTTCATGAAGTGGAAGTTGTGTTAAGAGATAAATTGGCAGTCTTTGCAAATCTTGGCTTTTGTGGGCTTATGGTTGAGAGATTAACAATTGAATGGTGAGAATTCATTGCCAGAATGTGAATGGGAGAGTTGGAATTTTTTTTTTTTCCAGGCAAGCTCAATGGGCAGGACCAATGGGGTTTTGAGAAGATTCAGATGACTAACTTTACCTTACTGGCTGCTAGATGCTCGTGAAGTGGTTGTAGAGCGTTAATAGAAGGATTGCCAATTTGCTCTCATTCATACTTCTGTATGCTTATGGTTGGGGGAGACTCAAAATATCCTTTTTTTTTTTTTTTTTTTTATGGGTGTACATTCTGCTCTTGACATGATTCTTTCGGTTTTCTTTTTTATGAAATCCAGTTATGTGCCAACAAGTGGAAACATACATTTCATACACATAAGAGTGGGGACAAATCAATGCTGGATTCTTTGCAAAAGAAGGCATAGATAGGGAAGCGGAAAGTCTATATGGACCGACTTTGAATCCCGAATTTTGGACCGATCCCAGCTGGATGCTGAGCTGGACTCCGGCTGGGATCTCATTTTGAATAATGGACCATTTCAATTGGAAGCCCGCTCCAAATCTTCAAAGCCCGCCAAGTTCATGAGTAAGAAGAAAAACGGGAAGGAAATTCCCTAGCAGCTCTCACGCGTCTGTCTCCCTACTCCGTTCCCATCTCTCTCTCTCTCTCTCTCTCTCTCTCTCTCTCCATCGTAAGAAGGGATGCGCCCAGCAACACCCACATCTCCCCTCTTTGTTCCCATCTCTCTCTCTGGCTGTGCATCGTAAGAAATTTCACTCAGAGGATCCGCCCAGGCGCAGCAGCACCGCTCTCTCTGCCTCTTACCTGGGCAGCGCCTCCCCCATCATTGCAGACTTTGGTTCTTATCTCTCTCTCTCGCTCTCCATCGCAAGAAATCCCAGCAGAGGATCCGCCCAGGAGTAGCAGCGCCCATTTTTCTCGTCTTCCCTAGCAGTGGCCATTTTTTGGTCTTCCCTCTAATAAGGAAATCGAAAGAGGGGAAAACCCTCAAATCGCTGGGAGATTGCAAACCTTGAATTGGATTGCAGTGTGGGTTTTTTAAAACTTGGGTTTTGCTGTTTTCAATTTTTTTTTGAGCTAATTTGCTGATTTGGTGACATCGATTTCCTTCATGTCATTTTTCTAGTTAATATTTTCTCCCCTTACATACTGAATGGTATGAGAATTGCACTTTTCATCTTTTGTTTGTCAATAATGAAAACTTTTTATTAGAAGGAAGGAGGAAACAATGAACATGTAAAATGAAAGAAGAAAAGGCAGGCATAAAAGACTTTCATAGTTATACTTCCAACAACCAAGCTAAAAAGAAGAGCCTACTATCTTTCGTATAGACAAATTCCATATATATGTTACTTAATCTTCTGTATATGAATGGAACTATCTTTCATATTCTATATAAGAGCGAGCTTTAGGATAGTTCAATGGGTAATTGAATCTCAATTTGATAAGCATTGTTTAAAAATGCAGTTCATACTTTCTTAGTTTACTTTTATTTTGCTTGAGATTAATTTAAGATATTTCTTGTTGCAGGACCAAGTTTTAGAAGACGGTTCTTCACAAGATGGATTTTTGGCACATGCTGTGCTATTTTGAGCTCCTTGTGACAGATTTTGTATTGACAATGTGCAGATATCTGTTAATTAATCTCTTGTATATGACTGGAACTATCTTTCGGATTTGATGTTATTAATGTAATTATTGTAAATCTGATCAATGTAAGTAGTGCTTCACCAGAGTACTTGCCAATCTAATTAGTCTCATTTTGTATTCGATGTAAAATCTTGGTATTAGATGGCATATGAGAAGGTCTGACAAAGCAAATTCACAGGTTTCAATTCTGTGTAATAAGGTTGGATGAAAGAAATACTGTGTTATTATTGTTTCATTCAGCAAACCCCTGTATTTGATAGAAAATCTTCAGACTTCAAGATCGCAGTGCATATACTATGGTTTGAATCCTCATGTGAGTAGGTTCAACCCATATATGAGAAGGTTTTATGAATAAAATACTGAGGTTTCAGTGTGGTCATATGTGAAGGTCTGACAAAGCAAATTCACAAGTTTCAATTCTGTGTAATAAGGTTGGATGAAAGAAATATTGTGTTATTATTGTTTCATTCAGCAAACCCCTGTATTTGATATAAAATCATCGGACTTCAAGATCGCAGTGCATATACTATGGTTTGAATCCTCATATGAGTAGGTTCAACCCTTATATGAGAAGGTTGTATGAATAAAATACTGAGGTTTCAGTGTGGTCATATGTGAAGGTCTGACAAAGCAAATTCACAAGTTTCAATTCTGTGTAATAAGGTTGGATGAAAGAAATAATGTGTTATTATTGCCTCATTCAGCAAACCCCTGTATTTGATAGAAAATCTTCATACTTAAAGATGGCAGGGCATATTCACATGGTTTGAATCCTGATATGCGTATGTTCAACCCTTATATGAGAAGGTTTTATAAATAAAATACTGAGGTTTCAATGTGGTCATATGTGAAGGTCTGACAAAGTAAATTCACAAGTTTCAATTCTGTGTAATAAGGTTGGATGAAAGAAATATTGTGTTATTATTGTTTCATTCAGCAAACCCTGTATTTGATATAAATTCATCAGACTTCAAGATCGCAGTGCATATACTATGGTTTGAATCCTCATATGAGTAGGTTCAACCTTTATATGAGAAGGTTTTATGAATAAAATACTGAGGTTTTAGTGTGGTCATATGTGAAAGTCTGACAAAGCAAATTCCCAAGTTTCAATTCTGTGTAATAAGGTTGGATGAAAGAAATAACGTGTTATTATTTTCTCATTCAGCAAACCCCTGTATTTGATAGAAAATCTTGACTTAAAGATGGCAGAGCATATACTATGGTTTGAATCCTTATATGCGTAGGTTCAACTCTTATATGAAAAGGTTTTATGAATAAAATACTGAGGTTTCAGTGTGGTCATATGTGAAGGTCTGACAAAGCAAATTCACAAAAGCTTCTCAATTTCGTGTAATAAGGTTGGATGAAAGAAATATGGTTTGAGTCCTTATATGCGAGGTTTTTTTTTCGCTGAGATTTGGGAATTGCCAAGTCCATATTATGAACCTAAAATCTGATAATTTTCACTTAATTATAATCTCGTTTGCCCATGTTTCAAAGCGCACACTTTTGCAACTCGGTTAAGAAAATCTGCAGGAGTCAAGCTGAGTACCCATGTTTAGAACACTTTTAGCTCACTTCCCGAGGTTTTTTTCGCTGAGATTTGGGAATTATCAAGTCCATATTATGAACCTAAAATCTGATAATTTTCGCTTAATTACAATCACGTTTGCCAATGTTTCAAAACTCACACTTTTGCAACTTGGTTAAGAAAATCTGCAGGAATCAAGTTGAGTACCCTTGTTTAGGACACTCTTTAGCTCACTTCCCGACATTTTTTTTCTCTACAATTTGGGGATTACCAAGACCATATTATGAAACTAAAATCTACTAATTTTTGCTTTATTACAGTCATGTTTGCCCGAGTTTCAAACCGCACACTTTTGCAACTTGGTTAAGAAAATCTGTAGGAGCCAAGCTGAGTACCCCTGTTTAAGACACTCTTTAGCCCACTTCCCGAGATGTTTTTTTGCTGAGATTTGGGGATTCCCAAGACCATATTATGAACCTAAAATGTGCTAATTTTCACCTAATTACAATCACGTTTTCCTGCGTTTCAAACCGCGCAATTTTGCAACTCGGATGAGAAAATCTGTAGGAACGAAGCCGAGTACCCTTGTTTGGCACACTTTTTTGCCCATGTCCCAAGGGATTTTTTCCACGAAATTTGGGGCTTGAAAAGTGCATATTATGAACTTGATAATTCTATTTTCCGACACAATACAATCACGTTTGCCTTCTTTTCAAACCGCACACTTTTGCAACTCGGATGAGAAAATCTGCAGGAACGATGCTGAGTACCCCTGTTTGGCATACTTTTTTGCCCACATCCCGAGGGATTGTTTCGACCAAATTTGGGGCTTTCAAAGTCCATGTTACGAACTTAAAAAGTCCTATTTTCCGGCACGATACAATCACGTTTGCCTGCTTTTCAAACCGCGCACTTTTGCAACTTGGTTGATAAAATCTGTAGGAACGAAGCTGAGTACCCCTTTTGGCACACTTTTTTGCCAACGTCCCGAGGGGTTTTTTTGACAAAATTTGGGGATTTCAAAGTCCATATTATGAACTTAAAAATTGCTATTTACAGGAACGATAAAATCACTTTTGCCTGCTTTTCAAACCGCGCACTTTTGCAACTTGGATGAGAAAATCTGCAGGAACGAAGCTGAGTACCCCTGTTTGGCACACTTTTTTGCCCACGTCCCGAAGGATTTTCTCAACGAAATTTGGGGCTTTCAAAGTCCATATTATGAACTTAAAAACTACTATTTTCCGGCATGATGTAATCACGTTTGCCTGCTTTTCAAACCGCGCACTTTTGCAACTCGGTTGATAAAATCTGTAGGAACAAAGCTGAGTACCCCTTTGGGCACACTTTTTTGCCAACGTCCCGAGGGATTTTTTTGACAAAATTTGGGGATTTCAAAGTCCATATTATGAACTTAAAAATTGCTATTTACAGGAACGATAAAATCACTTTTGCCTGCTTTTCAAACCGCGCACTTTTGCAACTTGGATGAGAAAATCTGCAGGAACGAAGCTGAGTACCCCTGTTTGGCACACTTTTTTGCCCACGTCCCGAAGGATTTTCTCAACGAAATTTGGGGCTTTCAAAGTCCATATTATGAACTTAAAAACTACTATTTTCCGGCATGATGTAATCACGTTTGCCTGCTTTTCAAGCCGCACACTTTTGTAACACAACTTTAGGAACAAGCACATCCAATGCAAGGTGAACAGGGACATCATCTTGACCAATCACATGCACAGAGCTCAGTATTTTATTCATTCAACCTTCTCAAACTGGGTTCAACCTCAGTATATAACGACTCAAACTTGTGAATATGCCCTGCCATATTAAGTCAAGATTTTATATCGAATACGGGGGTCATTGGACACTTCAACCTCAATATTTATTGCATATATCCTTAGTAAACAGTTTTAAAACCTCGCAAATATTCTTTGTCAGACCTTCACATGAGCCCCAAGGTTTTATATCGAATACAGGTTGGTCTCTTGTCTAACGAAACAGTGAAACCACAGTATTTCATTCAACCAACCTCAGTACACATAGTTGAAACCTGTGAATATGTTCTGTGAGACCTACGAATGCAAGATAATAAATAGATTTTACATCGAATAGAGGTGGCTTTTGCCTAATGACCACACTGAAACCTTAGTAGTTTATTCATAAAACCTTCTCAATCTGGGTTGAACCTAAGCATATAAGGATTCAAACCATAGTATTGGACCATGCTGAATGAAACACTTCAACCTCAGTATTTATTGCATATATATCCTTAGTATACAGTTTTAAAACCTTGCAAATATTCTTTGTCAGACCTTCGCATGAGCCCCAAGGTTTTATATCGAATATAGGTTGGTCCCTTGTCTAACGAAACAGTGGAACCATAGTATTTCATTCAACCAACCTCAGTACACAGAGCTCAAACCTGTGAATATGTTTTGTGAGACCTACGCATGCAAGATAATAAATAGATTTTATACATCGAATAGAGGTGGCCTTTGCCATATGACCACATTGAAACCTCAGTATTTTATTCATAAAACATTCTCATATAAGGGTTGAACCTACGCATATCAGGATTCAAACCATAGTAACACATTATTTCCTGTGAATATGCCCTGCCACCTTTAAGCCTTTGCCATGTGAATATGCCCTGCCATCTTTAAGTATGAAGATTTTCTATCAAATACAGGGGTTTGCTGAATGAGGCAATAATAACACATTATTTCTTTCATCCAACCTTATTACACAGAATTGAAACTTGTGAATTTGCTTTGTCAGACCTTCACATATGACCACACTGAAACCTCAGTATTTTATTCATACAACCTTCTCATATAAGGGTTGAACCTACTCATATGAGGATTCAAACCATAGTATATGCACTGCGATCTTGAAGTCCGATGATTTTATATCAAATACAGGGGTTTGCTGAATGAAACAATAATAACACAATATTTCTTTCATCCAACCTTATTACACAGAATTGAAACTTGTGAATTTGCTTTGTCAGACCTTCACATATGACCACACTGAAACCTCAGTATTTTATTCATAAAACCTTCTCATATATGGGTTGAACCTACTCACATGAGGATTCAAACCATAGTATATGCACTGCGATCTTGAAGTCTGAAGATTTTCTATCAAATACAGGGGTTTGCTGAATGAAACAATAATAACACAGTATTTCTTTCATCCAACCTTATTACACAGAATTGAAACCTGTGAATTTGCTTTGTCAGACCTTCTCATATGCCATCTAATACCAAGATTTTACATCGAATACAAAATGAGACTAATTAGATTGGCAAGTACTCTGGTGAAGCACTACTTACATTGATCAGATTTACAATAATTACATTAATAACATCAAATCCGAAAGATAGTTCCAGTCATATACAAGAGATTAATTAACAGATATCTGCACATTGTCAATACAAAATCTGTCACAAGGAGCTCAAAATAGCACAGCATGTGCCAAAAATCCATCTTGTGAAGAACCGTCTTCTAAAACTTGGTCCTGCAACAAGAAATATCTTAAATTAATCTCAAGCAAAATAAAAGTAAACTAAGAAAGTATGAACTGCATTTTTAAACAATGCTTATCAAATTGAGATTCAATTACCCATTGAACTATCCTAAAGCTCGCTCTTATATAGAATATGAAAGATAGTTCCATTCATATACAGAAGATTAAGTAACATATATATGGAATTTGTCTATACGAAAGATAGTAGGCTCTTCTTTTTAGCTTGGTTGTTGGAAGTATAACTATGAAAGTCTTTTATGCCTGCCTTTTCTTCTTTCATTTTACATGTTCATTGTTTCCTCCTTCCTTCTAATAAAAAGTTTTCATTATTGACAAACAAAAGATGAAAAGTGCAATTCTCATACCATTCAGTATGTAAGGGGAGAAAATATTAACAGAAAAATGACATGAAGGAACCCATGTCACCAAATCAGCAAATTAGCTCAAAAAAATTGAAAACAGCAAAACCCAAGTTTTAAAAAACCCACACTGCAATTCAATTCAGGGTTTGCAATCTCCCAGCGATTTGAGGGTTTTCCCCTCTTTCGATTTCCTTATTAGAGGGAAGACCAAAAAATGGCCACTGCTAGGGAAGACGAGAAAAATGGGCGCTGCTACTCCTGGGCGGATCCTCTGCTGGGATTTCTTGCGATGGAGAGCGAGAGAGAGAGATAAGAACCAAAGTCTGCAATGATGGGGGAGGCGCTGCCCAGGTAAGAGGCAGAGAGAGCGGTGCTGCTGCGCCTGGGCGGATCCTCTGAGTGAAATTTCTTACGATGCACAGCCAGAGAGAGAGATGGGAACAAAGAGGGGAGATGTGGGTGTTGCTGGGCGCATCCCTTCTTACGATGGAGAGAGAGAGAGAGAGAGAGAGATGGGAACGGAGTAGGGAGACAGACGCGTGAGAGCTGCTAGGGAATTTCCTTCCCGTTTTTCTTCTTACTCATGAACTTGGCGGGCTTTGAAAATTTGGAGCGGGCTTCCAATTGAAATGGTCCATTATTCAAAATGAGATCCCAGCCGGAGTCCAGCTCAGCATCCAGCTGGGATCGGTCCAAAATTCGGGATTCAAAGTCGGTCCATATAGACTTTCCGCTTCCCTATCTATGCCTTCTTTTGCAAAGAATCCAGCATTGATTTGTCCCCACTCTTATGTGTATGAAATGTATGTTTCCACTTGTTGGCACATAACTGGATTTCATAAAAAAGAAAACCGAAAGAATCATGTCAAGAGCAGAATGTACACCCATAAAAATAAAAAAAAAAGAGGATATTTTGAGTCTCCCCCAACCATAAGCATACAGAAGTATGAATGAGAGCAAATTGGCAATCCTTCTATTAACGCTCTACAACCACTTCACGAGCATCTAGCAGCCAGTAAGGTAAAGTTAGTCATCTGAATCTTCTCAAAACCCCATTGGTCCTGCCCATTGAGCTTGCCTGGAAAAAAAAAATTCCTACTCTCCCATTCACATTCTGGCAATGAATTCTCACCATTCAATTGTTAATCTCTCAACCATAAGCCCACAAAAGCCAAGATTTGCAAAGACTGCCAATTTATCTCTTAACACAACTTCCACTTCATGAAAACCCCCCACTAAATAATAAGGTCAAGGAAGTCATCTTGAGTTTCTTAGAAGAACCGCATCAACCTTGCTCTTTATGCCCATCAAAATTTAATTTCCTAATACCCCATGGAATTTTCGCTTCTGTTCTTCCTTTTCCTCTTTCTGACTATAAATTTTGCACATTAACCATTAACAATGCTACAAAGATGCCAAGAAATTCTTTCATAACCAATGAAAATCAAGCTGTGCCTCAGTCAACATTAACAATGTATTAATAGAATAACACTACTTGTAAGGGATTCAGTTCTGTCTTTCCTCCCATATGCCCCAAAGCACAGCACATAAGATAACAACAAAATCCTCCCAAAATCATTGGAAAAGCCAAACACAATCCCAAACTTTGTAACAACTTCACAAGAGATTCTGGGAAAGTACACTTGTCCCAAAATAAATCTAAGAACAAACTACCATATCATCGCCGTTCTATGCTCATTCATTCCTGAAACTGAGATAAAGATGACAAGCTATGATTTTTACCAGACAAATTAACTCATCTAACAAGTTCAAGTAGTAAAGCTGATTCAAACCTTCAAAGAAGCTTAAAAAAACAAGATCCAAAGACATCCAATTTAAAAAACAGAGAGAGAGAGAGAGAGAGAGAGAGAGAGAGAGAGATTTAAGTAGAATACAAACATACCTTAGAGTTAGCCATGGAACTGGAAGACAAGATCCAATGACCTCTGCCGCTGAGACGGATCGTATGAGGACGGCTCCCGCGTGCAGTCCTCGGCGGCCCAGGACGGAGAGAGGGGGCGCTTGCAGCGCTTGGGGTTGCGGAGGGCGCAGTCCCTCATCCCTTCCTGGACCTTCTCCATGGCTCTGGAGCTGGAGCTGTCCTCTTCGGCCAGGGGATCGTCTTCGTCTTCTTCTTCTTTTTCCATGGACTGGAATCGATCGAGGAAGGTGCCGATTTGGAGGTGGGCGTTGCGGAGGGAGGCGAAGGCGTTGGGGAGATGGCAGGATTCGGAGGAGGAATGGTGCGAGAGTTGTTTGGCGCTCTGGGTTGCGTGCTCCAGAGCTGCTACGAGGTCCGTTAACGGGGATTGGGATTCCGTTAGGCCGTTTGGATGACGGAATCGGGAAAGCACCGATGGCATTTCCATTTGGACTTTGGAGAATACAGCAAGAGGAAAGTTAGGTGCTGTTGCAGAAGCCATGCTGGATTACTAGCTTTGCTCACTTCCTCTTCTTCGTGGGTTTAAAAGTTTCGAGGGCTTCTCTTTTTTTATTTCAGGCGGAAAGATAAAATACAGTGAGTCAGGGGCTGATTTCTCTTCATTTGTCTCCGAGCGAGAGAGGAGATCCAGGGAGGTGGGCAAAGACCGTTTGGGAGGGAGAAAGAAGCACCAGAGAAGAAACAGGGGAGAACCGATTCTTTTTTTTTCCCCCCCCTTTCTCCCGCTCATATGAAAGTTGAATACACTGTGTCCTCCACCTCAGCGCCACGTGTTCCTCCACATAGGATCGGTCTGAAATTCGGGCTTCCCAATCGGTCCATATAGACTTTCTGATCCAAATTCTGGGCCTGGTCACTTCGTCTGCCCGGCCGCTGGGAGTTGGTACCTGCACGAGTTCATGGGCTGACGTCAGACGCTGGTGATGAGGGTATACGCGAGCGCTGTACGGGTGGCTGACGCAGTGGGAAGGCGTTGCTGATGCAAGGGCGGGCCCAGTCAATAGTCAACAAAAACTTTGACCAGCCATATCTTGTTCATCCGGACTCCGATCGATGAGTGGTTTAGTTCTACAGAATCGTGGTGATGAGCACTACTCATTAATGGTGACAGATCTGGAATCCAATGGTTAGATATTTTTTTGGACTTGTTGTAGTAATCTTTTACGTTTGAATTTTGTCGCGCAGTATCAGGGTCATCTAAGCTTCGATGGACGATTCATTTGCGCCTGCGGACTCTTGGTAACACGATTTACACAGAGGCAGTGAGAGATTGACGATCCGATGGTTAGAAAAGTTCTTGGTCAGCGATCACGGTCAGTGGTACTTTGACTTTTCTTTTAGTAATGTGTTGGATATGTCTTATTTAAATTTATACTGTATGACCTTGCCAAGAGCGATATCTTCAGCGAGAAAAACCCACTCATGTGGAGATATCGGATGAGTGCCCTATGTAGGGATTGTGAGTTTATTTGTTTTGATAAGATCCAACTTGTATTTTATTTTGATAAAACCTTGACGACCACTGCGACATCATCTAATGGTAATTTGGCATTACCTTGTGCAGTGGGGGTATAACAATTGATTTGCTAAATATTTAATGTGCAGATCAAAGGGGTCGAGGATTTGATCGGAAGTATGTGCGCACAATCCAATGGAACAAAGAGACATATGATCTCTGGTTAGTGGTTTAAAATTTCGGATAAAAATAATTTATGATGCATGCATTTACTATTGATTGCCTGATGGATGCATGATTGACAACTAGGTTGATCAGATCACTAACAAAGTGTTGACCGCAATGGGAAAATTAATTGATAAATGTGTTCCAATTCTATGTCTATTGACATGGTCTTCCACTTCAGTGGAGGTGTATCTCTTAAGTCGCAAGCCTCTCAAGTATTTAAATTTCAATGAAATTTAAGGCAAGAAATAAAAAAAATTTATTTAAGTCAAGGGGACATGAGAATATGATGAGATATACAACCTAGAGGATCAGATACAAAGGTTATAGTCATATAATGATGGCTCTGATAATAGTGTAAGAACGGAACTGATGGATCGATTTGTGGTTTTCCCTGTGATCTCATAGATGGAAATTGAATTTCTGAATTCATGAAAACAAAATCCAAAGATTGTAAGCATCTATAAATATGGAACAATTTTGTGATGTGTTTTCAAAAATGACATGAGTCTAAATTACATTTGACTCTGAAAATCCAATTTGTTATATTTTGGGGATAATTTACTAATTACTACTTTGTGATGAGTAAATTCGTGGCTCAACTGGTGATGGAATAGATTAAGGAAATATGTTCTGAGGCAATATAGTTGTGATTTACATGAATGTGAGATTGTTGCAGGTTTTTTTTTAGATTTATGAAATGAAATCTACTTGCTTGATATGGCTTGTAATGTATGAATCTTCTAGTTTTAATTATTTGTGTATGTTGGATGCATGGTTTGGCACACTGATGGCATTGAGAATGACACATCAATAAAGACAGAATAAATGGACTGGTTGGGACGATACCTTTACCTAACCTTGGTATATTGGAACCACGTCTGGGTGGAAAATGACTATACGTACCTTTTCCGGAGTAACTAGAATTGTGGTTTAATGATATCATAAACTTTAAAATTTGTTGACCATTTTATTTGTCCAAATTTAAATGGGTGGGAGTGATCTGCTACTCCGATTGGTGACTTTAGCATATACATTTAAATTTATCTGATCAGATATAAGCTTAAGGCACTGTAAAATTGCTTTGAGTGGTATGCTGCTGAGTCATTGACCAATAGGGTTGAAAAGTTAATAGATGAGATACGTTAAGGGCCCATTTGGATGTATACAGAATAAAATATTTATAGATTTAAATATTACAAGAATAAAACAGTATAGAATACAATAATGCAATATATAATAGTATAATATTATTACCGATTGGCAATTTTTGAAGAATATTACAGATTTTAAATTGAGTTGTTTGGAATGTGTTATGATTAAAGTAAATTACATTATAAGTTACTTTTCTTTTATCATATAAAACTATTGTAAAATATAGTAAAGTAAAGTCAATAAAAAAAAATACTTTATAACTCTCTCTCACTTTGCTTTACCACATACTTCATTTGACCTTACTTTACCTCACATTTTACCATGATATTACATCAATCTTTATTTTACTTTACCACACCCGTAAACAAGTCACTTTTTATTCACCATATAAAACTACGATAAAATGTGACAAAGTAAAGTGAAAAAAAAAAAAAAGAAACTGCTTCCTTCCCACTTTACTTCACTATGTACTTTATGTCACCTTTACTTTACCATACATTTACCATCATGTGAGATTTACTTTTACTTTGCTTTACCATGTATGTAAACTTTTACATTATGATGGATTTGGTGAACTAAAGTCTTTACTTTACTCTACCACATTGTAATCGTCATTTTAAAAGATTTTTATCTTGTAGAAAGTTTTCTATAGGGAGGAGCTGTAGGAGAGAATATTGAGCTTTTTGAAAGAAAATAATCTTTTCTTCAAGTTTCTCTAGAGTTACTGAACGCACAAGATTTTCTTCTTTAAAAAACGAAAGACTATATTTTATAAAATATTATTTTTTTGTGTTTTCTTGTGCATCCAAACAGGCCCTAAATGGGGAGTTTACATATAAGCGGTTCAAGAATATTGTGCAAGGGGAGGATCATACATGTATAATTGATTTTGCACACCGCTCAGCTAAAAATGATGTGGTTGGAAATCTTTTAAATTATTTATATTTGGATATATTAAATGAATGTTAACCACACATATATTCTGCTGTGTGCTGTAAGGGGAGATATTATTGAGTGCACAATATATATTGAGTCGGACATCTCCTAAAATTTAGCCCAAAAACCCATTTATGAGTTATGGACTGGTGTCAAACCTAAAACTTGACCTATGACATTGTGGGGATGTTTTGTACACAAACTATTGCGGGCCACAATTATAATACCAACTGCAAATGGAAACGCAAAAAATCATTTTTTCGTTGTAAAATTGAATCATCGAAAGGGATATCGTGTGATCAATCACGAATATCGGATCATAACCACAAATCAAAATGTTTGCTTCCTTATGGATCCCATACGAATCCTAGAGATGCACCATAACATCTCTGCGGATGGAGGGTATTGCGGAAAGTGGGAGTTTCAATGTTGGCACCGTTGGAAGTGTAAGTCCTGGCCAGGACCCACTTGACAATGAACAACCCGGGTTATTGGGAGTCCTATAGAATTGATAACATTTGACGTTGTTGGATGATTGGTGTAGTTATTTGGTAAAATCGTGTAAGACCTTAATCTGTTATTTGTTGTCAATCTACGTAATATGGTGATTGATTGTACTATAGAATCGGAACCCTCGCTTGATTATCCAGTATATCTAAAAGCATTCACAGCGAGTTCACAGGTCTACCTCACACCGGAAATTACAAGGTTCTTAGCAAGTTCGATTCCGACACCCATCTGGGACTAGCTAGTTATTTCAGATGATACTTTTATGTCTACAGCAACTTAGTATGTGCTTGTGCAGAGTTTGCTCATGTATATTTTACAATCTAATTACATTGTATATTGTAATTAATTAGCTAGTTCATTTGCATTGGGTATCTGACAACTCTGTTTCTATTAAATTATATGTAAGCAGTTAAATTAATTGGTTTGCAATTATAATTATTCTGTTAATAGTTAGTACAACTACTATTACCTGCATATGAGTCTTTCAGCATATTTCATCTTTTATGAGTCTTTCAGCATATTTCATTTTTGTGAATTAAATTGGAATTGATGTTGGTAGTGATTCAAAGAGTGATGTTTACTTGCTCATGACTTTGGTATTTTCTTAGAAAAGGAAATGGTTTCTGGAATTGTAGTTTTGAGAAAGCGATGAGACCTGACCTTTGTTTTTGCTCTTCATGGTTTATGTTACATTTCAGATTATGATTCTTAATGAGATTTCTATCAAGTTGGAGAAGGGAGAATTATGTTTTATGTTAGATTAGAAACTTTCTATTTATGCTATTAGTTGATCTATGGTAGGAAAGTGAGCAGTGTATTCATTAAAATTAGATTTCATGTTTAAAATTACGTTTTATTACTGAAAATCAAAGTTCGTGGACTGATTAGAAAGATTAAATTCGGACTTGGTATGTGAATAGTAAAAAAATCCTGTACAATTTCAACAGATTTGACCCGACTTTGGTTGAAAAGAGTGCGAGTTGAAAACCAGGAAAATGTGGGTGTTTTTCCATGAAAAATAGCACATTTAAATTTTACAATAAGGACTTTCAGACCCCCCCAAATTTTAGCCAAAAAAATCCCGCAAGAAGTGGGTTAACCATTGGCCTAAGCAGGGGTATTCAGCATGGCTGTAGCAGATTTTGAGCACAAAACTGTTCAACTAAGTATCTTTAAGAGATAATAACTTTTTCATCTTAATTCCCTTTTCACTCCTTTTTTTTTTTTTTTTTTTTGTTAATGGATCATGCATCAGGGTTTGAATTCCATCCATTATATCTAGGTTTGGATCATCTTAAGTAGGACGTACAGTCCAGTGAGAACAGGCATGTGCACAAGTTTTTCCACACTTGGAATTTCTCAACATTCATCAGATTTTTTGAAACTTGCATAAAATTGCATTTTTTGCATTTAAGAAATCATAAATCATCCATATTCGCATTGTGTTTTTTTTTTTTTTTGGGCAATTAGGATTTAATTTATGTAATTTTATATTAAGTTTCTTGTTTTGATGAGTTTGTTACTTTTGCAGGTTATAGTTAGAATATGGTTGAATAGCATAGGTTTCCTTTCATAACTTAGGTTTATTTTCTTATTTTGAAATTTGTAATTATTAATTTTCTGTATTTGGACAAGTTTTGTGTAATTTAATTAGTTGATCTATGTTTTGTTGCTAAAAATCAAAGTTTGCGGACTGATTAGAAAGATTAAATTCGAACTTGGTATGTGAATAGTAAAAATTTCTACATAGTTTCAACAGATTTGACCAGATTGTGTTTGAAAATTACGCGATTGAAAACCAAGAAAACGTGGGTGTTTGTCCTTGAAAAATAGTAGATTTAAATTTTACAATAAGGACTTTCAAAATCCCAAATATCAGCCAAAAAATCCCTCTGGAAGTGGGTTAACTAGTGGCCTAAGCAGGGGTATTCAACATGGTGGTATTAGATTTCAGCACAAAACTATTCAACTAGGCATCTTTAAGATATAATAACTTTTTCATCTTAATTCCTTTTTCACACTTTTTTTTTTTTTTTTTTTTTTTTTTTGTGTGTTCATGCATCATCAAGGTTCGAATTCCAACCATTATATCTAGGTTTAGATCATCTTAGATAGGACGTACAGTCCTGAGAGAACAGACATGTGCACAAGTTTTCCCATACTTGGAATTTCTCAACATTCATCAGATTTTTAGAAACTTATATAAAACTGCATTCTTTGCATTTAGGAAATCATAAATCATCCATATTTGCGTTGTGATTTTTTTTTTTTTTTTTGGCAATTATGATTTAATTTAGGTAATTTTATATTAAATTGGTTGTTTTTATAAGTTTGTTACTTTTGCAGGTGATAGTTAGAATATGGTTGAATAGCCTAGGTTTCCTTTCATAGCTTAGGTTTATTTTCTTATTTTGAAATTAGTAATTATTAATTTTCAGTATTTGGACAAGTTTTGTGTAATTTAATTAGTTGATATTTAAGATTGATTTAGTTTCTAATTAGGATGAGCTAAAAGTTGGAAAGTTTCATAAAAAGCATTGCTCCCTGTTGATCGACCTGGTCCCACCAGATTATTACTACATTGCAGCCCTACACTTGGGGATGTCGATCAATTAGGAAACGTGGAGGTTTAACCAGATGCATTAGCAAAATTGGAGGTTTAAGGTTATCATGAGATAATGATGAATGGGTCTTATTCATTTATCATTTATTTTCTAATGTAGCTGTTAGTGAACTTAATTATAAAGATTTGGAAAGAATTTCCCTGAACTGAGTTAATGGTTAACTGTTACAGTTGTCTTTTCGAGGAACCAACGAAGCAAGGGACAACTATAATCACACTCCTAAAATCACCCAAAAAAGAACACACGTCAGCTACCTTAACTGTTTGCAGCATTTGTAAGTTAACCAAATCGATGGAAAACTAGATGTTATTATCACAAAAAAGCAAATAAAAGGACAAGTCAGTAAAAATGGAAATAGTGAAGACCAATTTCAATAGATAAAAAGACCATTCACAAATAAAAATAAATAAAAGACAGAATAACTAATATTGTAAGGGATCTGTAGCAGTATCAATAATATAAAAGCCAAGGCCATTTTCGGCTCCACAGCCCTATAAAAGCCAAGGCCAGTTTTAGCAGGGAAAGGGTCCATGTAATTGGGTATCATATCCCCAAAATCCAAGCTAATGGATCCAGATTTTTTTCCCTTAAGGTCTTCTCCACCAAATTGCTGTTGGGTTTTAGCTTAGGTATTCATGTCAAGAAAAATTCAGTTGGATTTTCCAAGGGGGAAAACAATGAGATGAGGCTGTAAATATCCATGTTGGTTGTATTGGAAATATCCAATTTAAAACTACCAACCACAATTTTATTATTTCAAGGGGGAATAATATGCAGCAAAAGAGGGTATAAGATTAATGTAGTAATCATTAAACCAAAACCACCAAAAAACCATAAGTAGAATATTTGTATTTCATAGCAACAACCATAAAACAGTGGGGAAAATACCAAACAAAGAAAACACCCTGAGGGCTGCTGGGCGGGAGGGTTGATGGCGAGCAGCGGGTCTAGGTGGGCGGTCAGGGAAGAGGGAGGATGCTAGGGTGGGTGGAGACAGGGTTGGGTAAAACTTCCAGTGGGGAAGGGGCCGCTGGCCGGCATAAAGAGATGGAGAGAGAGAGATCATACCTTGGCTTGTCACAGTTGCAAGAAGAAGAAGATTCGAAAGAAGGGTTTAATTACATTAGAAGGATAATACGGGCATCAAGGAGTCTTTTTTGATGTGAGAATTAATCATAAAATCTCATAACTTTTAGCGTGGCCTCCTATGGCCCCACTAAAAATAAGTTTTACCTCACCCAATATAATAGCAGCCCCTAAAAACATATCTTTAGCCTCAAAAGTAAAGACTGCGGCAAAAAGTTAGACGCTAAAAACAAAAAAGTTTTCCACCAAAATCTGATGCCATTAGAGTGGGATTTATATAGGCAGCCACTGCTACAGGCACCACTAAAAGTAAATTAAAATTGACCTTTAGCAAGGGCGAGTTGAGATTTTTATTAGTTTTTTAAGTGGTGCTTAATTGCGGGCTCAAAATAAAGGCCTTATGTGTTGTTTTCAAATTGGGTGGGGGCTTTCCTTATAAATGAGTCAGACCATCGATGAATAATCAAAGCTACAAAAAATCGGAATACCCCATAAATAAGTAAGTTGATAATTTTGAACAACTCTGATTATCCATATATGGGCATGAGTGGGACCCATCCAAAAAAGTTCCATAGCATACTCCACTAGAAGCCATTGTAGTTACCCCGACTAGAATAAAAAAAAAAAAAAAAAGAACATGAAAGAGGAGTTGAGAATAAATCAAAGCGAATAAAACGCTATGCTCATATTATTTTGGGAAAAAAGAATTTTATTAAATGGGACTTTGCGGACGTAGACCTATGCGTCGTCAGTAGGCAAAGTAATTGTCAATGTATTATTGCATCGCCATTAGGAAAATATTCACTCTTTTGGGGGGAATCTTTGTTGGAGCCAATGTGTTTCCCATAATTTTTGCCAACGCGGTCTTACTTGTGTAGTTAAAAATAACAATTTTATGTGACTTTTGCCAACATAGTCCAAATATGCATCGGAAATAAGACTTTTACCAACGCCAAATTTCACTGCGTCGGCAAATATTTTCAGGAAAGGTTTTCCACAACTTTTGCCAATGTGGTCTTACTTGTGTCGGTAAAAGTAGCAATTCTATGTCACTTTTGCCAACGCAAATTTTCATTGCGTCGGAAAATAGTGTTGGAAAAGGTAAGTTTGTCATAGATGGGGCTTTGCAGATGCAACTCATGTGTTGACAATGGTGCGAATAAAAAATCAGCATTTTCCCAACGCATACCTGTACGTCGCCAGTAGGTAAGATAATTGCCAACGCATTATTACATCGCCATTAGAAAAACACGCATTGGCAAAACTTTCCCTCTCTTTTGGGGGGATTTTTATTGGCACTAATGTGGTTTTCACAGCTTTTGTCAACGCGGTCTTACTTGCATCAGTAAAAGTAGCAATTTCTATGACTTTTGCCAATGTAGTCCAAATATGCGTTGGAAATAAGACTTCTTCCCACGCAAATTTTCACTGCGTCGACAAATAGTGTCGGGAAAAGTGCAATTTATTGTAGTAGCTCTTTAATAATCCTTGGAGAACATTTGAATATGAATTTTTATATACTCTAATGTAAATAAACATGCTCGGCTTGAAAACAAAATTGAAATGTCGATATTATACTTGTGTGAAAAGGTAATACATGTGAGTTTGGTTTCATATTAGCTAGAAAATGTGACGTAATAGCCTGCATAGGCCTTTACCATTCACTATGTTAGTATGCTCCATCGCAAATAAACCAATTAGGATTTGTTGCGGAATTAATAAGGGCAAACACGCACAATGAATCAACCACAAGCATAAGTATACAGGAGATTTACGTGGTTTGGCAATTTCATATGTTCACGGGGCTATGAGCGTTCCGCCCGATTTTACAATGTAGGAAATTGGGCAACTCGTTACAAGGATTTCAAATCTTCAAACACTTAATCTACTATCTCCCCCAATAGGTCTCAATCTTGCTCTCACAGCCTCTCCCCTTATAATGCTCTCTGTATTCCCCATGCTTGCTTTCTTTCTTGCATGCAAAGAATAATCCAAGAGAGTATATATAATAAAGGGGGATTCAGCAACGGGTCTTTAAACATTTCACTTTATTGCCTTAGGTCCACAATCTTTTCTTATAGTGTAATAGGTCTTTTTTCCAAATTTGGAAACCTAAAATGTCTAATTTACACTTTCTTCAAATCATATCGCATGATTAGTGGGATAAGCCATTAATAATGGTCAACTACCATTAAATTAGGAACGATTAATAAAATTCCACTAATGAGATTTTCAAATAAATTTCAAAAAAACACAAATAAGTTTTCAAAAACAGGAAACAAATTTTAAATAAATTTCTAAAAATGAAATAAATTTAAAAAACGCAAATAAAATTCAAAAGAACGCAAATAAATTTCAAAAAATGAAATGAATTTAAAAAACCCAAATAAATTTCAAAAGAAAGCAAATAAATTTCAAAAAATGAAATAATTTTCAAAAAAACAATAAATTAAAAAAAGTAATAAATTTCAAAAGAACGCAGATAAATTGAAAAAGACACAAATAAATTTCAAAAAATATAAATAAATTTCAAAAGATGAAAATTAATTTCAAAAGATCCAAATAAATTTAAAAAAATATATAAATAAATTTCAAAAGGCTCAAATAAATTTCAAAAGAAGTAAATAAAATAAAAAATGCAAATAAATTTTAAAAAAAAAGCAGATACATTTGCCAAAACTAAGATATCGCCGGATTTCCAAATTAGCGAATAATGTGGCAAAAAACTCAAGTCTTTTTATCAAAAACTCAGTTAAATTATTTCGAAAAATACAAATAAATTTCAAGAGACAGAAATAAAATTCAAAAACACAAATAAATCTACAAAAAACTCATATAGACTTGTTTATAACTCAGATAGATTTATTCCAGAACTCAGATAAATAGCCTAAAACTCAGATAGATTTGTCCAGAACTCAGATAAATTCATTCAGAACTCAAACAAATTCATCCAGAACTCAGACAGATTTGTCCAGAACTCAGATAAATTCATCCAGAATTCAAACAGATTTGTCCAGAACTCAGATAAATTCATCCAGAACTTAGATAAATTTGTGCCAGAAGTCATATAAATAGCCAAAAACTCAGATAAATTTGATGAGATAAATAGCCAAAAACTCAGATAAATAGCCTAAAACTCAGATAGATTTGTCCAGAACTCAGATAAATTCATTCAGAACTCAGACAAATTCATCCAGAACTCAGACAGATTTGTCCAGAACTCAGATAAATTCATCCAGAATTCAAACAGATTTGTCCAGAACTCAGATAAATTCATCCAGAACTTAGATAAATTTGTACCAGAAGTCATATAAATAGCCAAAAACTCAGATAAATTTGATGAGATAGGAGTCCCATTGCATTTTAGATTTCAGACTAAACCCATTAAAAACTCACACCGATTGGTCCGAAACCAGCATAGTTCAAAGCACTACAGCTTGTTTCTACCAACTAGTAAAAAAAAAAATGCACTACTAGAAATTGGGGCATGGTGGTGCTTCTTATTCAGCATTTTTCAAAGCACATCAAAACTGCAAACTAAACCCCCATCAAACCAAACATTGAACCATTGGTTTCAAACATTTCAACAAAAAAAACCCAAAGAAAAGAAAATCAAACAACCCCATCAATCAATAGAGATATATAGATAGATAGATAAATAGCTAGAAAGACAAAGCCCAAAGGCATGAGGAGCATAAATGATAAATCACCTCCCCAAAGGTGAAGCTCTCATTAAAGAGAAGAGCCAACGCGAAGCAGCCCGCAATAAGAAAATAGTGACGAAACATATCCAATTCCTTGTTGTAAGATCTCCTCACGAGTGGGTGAGCACGCATCCACCAAACAATCAAGATGGAGCTCCCGATGAAAACCAACTTCATCACCGCATTGTAGAGAGAGACGAAATTCGTAAAGAGATCCAAGTACCGAGCAACAAACACCACAACATACAGCTCGTGTAATAGGCGGCAGTACCCAGGGCAGATTCAGACAGAGGCGGCAAGGCTATGCGTGACATAGCCGAAGAAGGGAAAGGTGATTCTGATCATCATAACTACTAGTTTGAAAATACGAAGGAAGATTCGATGTAGTGCGGTTTTGGAGATGGACGGTTTCGTCTTAGGGACGCCGCCGGAGATGGATGCCTCGTCTTCTTCCTTGGCACCGTCCAATCTGCAACCTGGTCTTGCAATCCCAGCGGTAGAGATCCGGTCGTCTTCTCCAATCAGATCTCTGAAAACGCTGCCTAGACGAAGAGGGATAATGCAAAATGAAAGGGTGGGATAATCCAAGATTTGAAATTTGAAATTTCAAAATTTTATACCTAAAATGGTTGAAATGGTAAATCAGTCATGAGAATTGTATCCAGGGACCTCTCGCCGAAATATGTCCAGCTGAATAGACTACAGGCCTTAGAGAAAAAGTTGATGGACTGGAGGCTTTGCAAGTACTATATGAGGGACCTTTCGCTAGTTATTTCTATAATAAACTATCCCTAATGTAGTTGGTCCAAAGTAAAGCACCCAATAAGGCCCGTTGGACCTTTTGAGCCAAATCCAATAGGATGGACCATCACATGATTAGATTTGAATAACATAAACAAAATAATGTATTACATGATTCAATCAATCAATTTCTCTCATTTTTCTTCTTTTTGGCACCTCAATTTAGAGAATGGAAGAGCCCACACAAGTGGGAAGATGAAGCACAATTTGGAAGGATAGCCCACACAAGTGGAAAGAAAAGTCCTACGAAATGGGAAGAGTAGCAACCAAAGGATTGATCCTTAGGTAGCCGGGTGAGACGAGGGTTTGCCAACCAACATCGCATCTCTTCATGTATGCAATACGAGATTGTTATTTACACTTGACTCGATGATCACTTTATCTCTCGCATCACGAGATTGTTTATCTTGCGTAGGGTTGTAAACGGGTCGGTTCCGGTTAGGGTCCATGGTGGACCCGGACCCGGAACCGGAACCGTTAAGGAGAAGGTGGAATCGAATCTGGGCCCGGAACCATTTTGGAACCAGTTTCTTGGCTTTGGAACCGGAACCAGGAATATATATGGGACGAGTCTAGATCCGGGTCTAGATAAAGAATGATATTAAAAAAAAAAAAAAAAACATGGTTTTTATGAGAGATTTTCGAAAATTGAGATAATATGTCAGGTCTCGGGTCCATGAGTCCGAACCAAGGTGGAACCGGACCCGGACCCATTTGCTTATTGGGGCCTAATAAGGACCCAGACCTTATTTTTAATGGGTCGGAACCTTCGAATAATTGGATAATCGGGGACCATTTACATCCCTAATCTTGCAAGATTTATAACTCTTTTTAACTTCCCTTAACCCGCAATAATTATTGGGTTTCCAAGCATAAGCTATTCATTAAACTTCAGTTTTAGGAGGCTTACTCTTTCAATTTCAACCAAATCGAAATTTAGCTGGAAGCTAGCCTCTTCTATCTCTAAGTTCAAGGTTAAACTCAAATTCAAAATTCAAAAGATAGAGATCCTAAATATATGGCCGCCCAAGTGAATGTACCCCGTCATGGCCGTGTGGTCATTTGGTACAAAGAAAATGGGTACCAAATGGCCAAAACCTCTGTGAGTGGGGTGATACAAGTTTAGCCTGAGCTTTAAAACCATACATAAAAGAGATTGGTCTAACTGTCTCAGATATTTCTCTCCCATTTATTTGTTGTAGCGACTAGCGAACCTGTAGATTCTGTGGCAGACGGTCCAGATGTGCAAAAGCTTTATCATTGCTTAAAACATGACCCATTTTCTCATCTGCACATTGGGTCTAAAAATGTCATTGTATGGGGCCGTCAACAATATTTCTCCTCCTCAATTAGACTGCACCATTTGATATTAGATACTGCAATATTATTGAAAAAGCTAATATCTGCGATTGGCACAACACGGTAAAAGCTCTTAGCCATAGAAGGTGGGCCTTGATGTCTGTTTATAAGATCGCACTATAAGTTTTCCTAAAAACCTTTAAAAAAACCCACCGAAATTTAGGGCATGCATGTTAAACACGAGTTGGTGTGACAGCTTCTAAAGCCCCCTTTTATTAGAATTCCTAACAGGAATTCAGATTGTCTAGAAATTCAGAATTCCTATTAGGAATTCTGTGTTTCATTACCAAAATTCTGGGTATTTGAAATTTTAAGCATTTGAAATCCCAAAAAGTTGAGCATTTGAAAAACCACTATAATAAGGAGGATTTGGAAATCTCACTTGGCACAGGAATTCTGGGAGAGAAATGACGGCATTCCGGGAACTCAAGTAAGAATTCAGGCAATGGATGAAACAACGAATTTAGAATTTCAGAATTTGGCAACATTTGAAATTCTCAGACAACCACTAAAAATGAATTTTATAAATTCTAGTAAAAATGGTGGGTTTATACAGCGGAGGGAAGACTCGGGCCCCTTCCTCATTCTATTTGGTGCAGCGACGACTTTGACATTTCGAGGTTTACTGTGCAATGTTGCCATGGTATTTTAAACTCCAGCGAACATCCGGGTTTCCACCTGCCCTGTGGAAAAACCATCTCTCCGGACCCAATTTAAGAATTTCCAAATCAAGTTAAAAGTTGATGTGAAAGTAGGTCCCAACTTTTGATTGAGTTTGCGTGAAGAGCGCGTCTAGGGGGTCAAGTACCAGACAGGAAGAGGGCGATATTTCTTGGAAAGAAAGAAAGAAAGATGGATTTCTCACGAGAATTCATACTCGGTTTATGTTCACATTTCTGACCTTCACTGAGTCTTCGTTTTTTATTAATTGCAAGGACTTTTTGAAGTCAACTTTTTGCCTGACTTGAAAAGTTTGGGAGTTGTGAAAGTCTAGATGGACCGAACTTTTGGGATCAGTCTGTGGATCGATCCACAGACCGGTCCCAAAGTCGGTCCATCTATCATCACTCTTGGGAGTTATATGTTACCTCGTACCTGTACGGCTGTACCTGTTGAGACAATAAATTTCTGGAAAAAAATCAGCGTATTTATATGTACTTTATTCATTTTGTAAAGTACCTCCACTATTTTGATATTTTATACTAAAACTATTTAAAATTCTAATTAACATACAAAATGGACGAATTTTATTAATATTAATTATTTAGGTCGTATAAATGGTATCTAGTACATACCCGCGGCAAATTATTCACCAGTGATTGTCACATTATACCCCATTTGGAAAGATGGGTGATACTCTGATCTTGTATTTATTTTTGTAGGTCCAATGGCCCTCCTGACTGGAGACTGTCACACCTATCGAAACTTGACAAGTTAAATTTAGTATTGTAACTTGTGAAGTTACACAAGCTACATCCGCTTGGAGATGGCTGTTTGAGGGTTCCACACAAACACAAGATCTACCAATTTTATCTTTGAGCTGCTAGTTATGTGACCTGCACACATGAGGAAGAGAAAAAGTCGTGGTAGTGCATAATTTTATCTGGGAATTATAAAAAATCCTAAATCTGAATGTTACCATAGGCTACTTTGATTGCAAGAACTTAGAATTCTTATTAGAAGAATTTTTTTTGAGTTGGAATTGCAAATGCCCAAGCTTACTCTAGTACTAGGAATATTGGAATTTTTAGAATTTAAAAGGCTAAAAGTGGCTTTTTAGGTGGGCAACTATTTTAACCCCGAAGGGTAGTTTAGCTAGCCTAGGACAACGGTTCGTTTTCGAAGGTTGGAAGTTACAAGAAATTTGCCCGGCTTACCCTGGGCCCAAAGGGTTGGAACACCCTCCGTCACACCAAAAAATAAAAAATAAAAAAATAAAAAAAAATAAAAAAAAAATAAAAAATGGTGAGCAGGTATTTAAAATTCTAGTATTCCCCATAGCATTTTAGAATGCTCAAGGTAGAAGATCTGAAATGCCCAACTAGTACATCTCTCTTGAGAAATGCCAATAACCAAATAGGCCTTTTAGACCCTAACCTAAATAAATGGTGAAAGTAGCAACTTATTAGAATGGGTGCTAGTATAATAACCAATGCATAGAGGAAGTAACCAACCAAATAAGATAGATCTAGCAAAACTATTTACCAATCACATGCCACAAGAAGGTAGACACAATTTTTAACGTTGAAACTCCATACAGGAAAGAAAACCATGATTAGAAAAACTAATCACCGTTGAACAGTTACAAGATATACTCGTGGCTCAGTTATCCCAGTCAGTACTCGACCTAAGGACTGTAATTGTTCTTCCACAGCTCCTCGCTGCCACAACTACTAGTTGCGCATTGCTCCCCGTGTTTGATCCTTAGTCAATCACCTTGAGAATCAAGATGAACCAATCTTCTTCAAAGAAGTAGAAGCTATATACCTTCTATAACAGCCCTTCAGAACAATCTCTCAAATATTGTTCTATATAAAAATTCTATTTTCTCTTAGAACTCTCTTGCTCAGAATAGTGAGAGAGGTTGTATTTACTTTTAGGTTGAGAGAAACACTCAATTTGTAGCCCCAAATGTGTATAGAACACTTCTAAACAAAATACAATAATAATAGTAAGTCTCCACAGTAACTCTCGGAGTTTGGATCGGACTGGGCTTGTCCACCACGCTCAGCGAGCTCCATCACTGGATTTTGGCCCTAACAAATGGTCTGTACTAAGGTCCCAATTTAGGCCAATTACTAATACATATATTGATACCATGCTTAATGTACACATATACAAGGTTGTCATAATTTAGATATAACTTCATAAAAAAATATAACTTAGCAGGAGACTTATACGGCTTTAAGGACCATTAATCAATGACTACGATGCTTAAATTCAGATATTCTTCACCTAAATTAATATCCATGATGAGGCCTTTCTATCAAAACATCCTCCCATGAGTTGCAAGTGGGTCTAACAATGGCATAAAGTTTTACGCAGCACGGATTACCTCTCAGCAGAAGACGACCGTACATATTCAACACAAGGCCGTGGCATTGGTTAATCGATTGAGTAGTCAGATATGAAATCCATGGGATCCGAATACAGACCCTGTATTTTTCTTGGGTCCTGCCACTACGTCTGAACAGGGACCCGGCAAAAGAGTGGACCCTCCCTATGTTTTTTGACTTGGTGCACTAAGACTATTTGGGCATCTAGAAACTTCTTTTCATACATACTCGGAAGATTGAAAATGACCCTTCTCTAAGGCATCGTTTGGGAATGAGGGGAAGGAAAACAAAAGAAGGGAAAATAGAGGGAATGTTGAAATAGAGGGTGTTTGGGAAGGGAGGATGGAAAGTGGAGGAGAGGAATTTGGGGGGTAAAATTTTTGAAATTTGCCTTCAAAATTTTCCCTTAAAAAATGAGGGAGACAATATGAGGGAAAGAGGAGAAAGAGATGTCAAATTACTGAATTGCCATTTTGTCTCTCCTCCCCTCTCCCTTCCCAAACAAGAGGAGGTAAAATTAATTTTCCCTCCCCTCCCCCCTTCCCAAACATAGTGTAAAAAGATGAAGGGAGACCCAATCCCCATTCACAACTCCCAAATGAATAGAAACAGCTACTGCACAAGGAAGTAACTGATATCATTAAGCATTCAAGTGGGCCACATGGTAAGTAATCTTGAATTGGTCGTTATCGTCCAATGGGCTGTAAGCTGGCTAGAAGTAGAAATCTACATCTTGGACGGTTGTTATAGTGCATTGACTCAGAAGTCTACCCATTTCAGCTCTCCCCCACCATTGCTTTTCTTCTGCTAAGCCTATGACCCAGTTAGCCGACCGCGGTTTGTATTTGATAAACCTAACATTATAAATAGATCTACTTACCATGTCAAAAAGCTATATATAGATGTAACTGTGCTTCTTATGAATTAAGTAGAGACCCATTCATCCATCACACAGAAGAAAGAAGAAACCGACGTACTGTTCTCTAGTTGCATCTCCTAGTTGTTTGGTCCTTGAGAGTTGTGAGAGAGAGAGAGAGAGAGAGAGAGAGAGAGAGAGAGAGAGAGAGAGAGAAACTTCACAGGAAGAGAATATGAAGGTATATATATATGAGTACTTCCATATGAAGCCAATGTTCTCTTTTGCAGTTGCATCATTATGATTGAATGTTATCTGTTGTTTTACATTTGCAGCAGAAGATAGTGATGAAGGTGCAGATGAATTGTCAGAAATGCCGCTCCAAGGCTCTGAAGATTGCTGCTTCTGCTGCTGGTGATTATCTCTAAACTTGTGTCCTTTTTTTTTTTTTTACTAGTTGATATGGATTCGAAGCTGGGCCCATTTGCTTATTTGGTACTAAATTCGTAGGAATTTATACTAGAGGTTAATTTGGTTGAAAACTTCGGAGAGAAGAAATCTATATGGAATTTCAAATTTCAAAGGAATAACAAATTCATAGTAGATGGAAAGTTGATATTCTAGTAGTTCCTTGGCAGTTCTTTAAGATTCACTGGGCCCGTCAATCATGGATGAGGTGGGAATCGAAAGATTCAAATGAGACTAGTGCATATATTAATAACACCGTCTAAGATATCCGCATCATATGAGATATCTTGTCACATGATCAACATCAATTTTCTGCTAGTTTTGTTTCAGATTCCAAAGGAAGAACTCCATTGTCACCGTCATGATCTCATGTTTAGTCGTCTTGTTTACCACTAAAACACTCTAAAAACAACTAAACAATATATAAGATCTTTCATAGTAGTAACACTTACATTTTTCTTTTCCATAGTCAATTCACCAGTCGTTTATCTGGAAGTTTTTTTCAGTATTTTTTACCAACTTGGTGTTTGAAACCATTTTAAAAACCATGAGAGCATACTTTGATGCATTTTAAAAATTCATTACTATCTATAATCACAGGGGCTTTTGAGTTTCAGAGTAGTGTTTCACAATTAAGTAAATGTAAAAGTAAAACAAATCTTTACATGTATTATAGGGGGACACTCATATGCATCCATCCCTCACTATAGGGTGAGAAAACTTTCCCTTTTTGCTCGTGAGTATTTTTTTTATGCATATGACCATTTATGACTTTTCTTCTTTTGCACATGAAAATTTCTAATTATGGAAGTGTCCCTCACCATGGGGTGAGGGATGTATGCACATGAATATTTTTCTATATATATATATATTTAGAGTGTTATATTTATATGACGATAATGAATGCTGACCATCAAAAGTCAAAAACAGTATTTACCAGGAAAAATTAGTGCACTAGTTGCTTTTTTAGACTTTATGCATGGAAGAGAGAATATATATATATATATATATATATATGTGGGCATTGAGTAACTATTACTTGACTTGATTAGTTATAATTAATAAGAAGTTTCTTCTAAAAGACTTAATAATTAAGAAGTGATTAGGTACGATCAAAAGTTTGGATGCGTGTGTGAAAGTCTAAGGTCTATTTATTGAATTTTTTAATGTATTGACTTGAGCCCACCTGGGGCAAAGTGAAAAACAATTGGTTGACTAGAGCATTTGTGAGAGTTTGGATCCTGCAGAAGCCAGATTTGGTCAAATGGAAGATATCTGTTAGAAGTAGTAATCTAATTTCTTAAGTTATATGGACCGTCGAAAGAGCAGCTGACAACATTTAATAAATTTAAATTGTCTTTTAAAAGAAGATTTTCACCTTGGACCATATTAATGTAAAGAATCCACACCCTTTAATTTTCATGAGGTCCACTGGGCGCGCCATTGGAAACTGTACTGGGCCATGGGCTGGGTGTGAGATCTTGCACGGGCCGTGCCTGGTGGGCCATGTTGTTGACTGGGACTTGATCTGCCGTGGGCCGTGGCCCGGCCCATTTGACATAGTGAAGTACTCCCAACAGTGGAAAATTTTAACTCACTCCGTTTGATTGGTACAGAGGGAGTAATGAGACAGCAGGAACACTCCATCTGATTGGTATAGAGGGAGTAATGAGACAGCCGGAACACTTTTAGGCCTCAAGTTTCCCAATTTACATAGGGAGCAAAACGTCAGATGAGTTGAGGGAATTACTTATCTTTACAACTCATCTCATCTATCCTACCTTTTTTACTGTCCAAAAATAAAGTAAATCTTGCACAACACTGCAGTAAAAATTATATTCGCCGAGAGCCTCGGATTCATACCAAAATGCATTACAATCTCAACACCCACCACCCATAAGTGCAGCAGAGATTTGTGACATCGTTCCACCCATTGACATACTTTTATTGAAACCAATGAAGTCGCACAATTCAGGGTCAACGTTTTAGATCCTACACAATTCATGGTCAGTGTTCTAGATCCTACACAATTCATGGTGAGTTTTATCAAGGCATTGTCAATGATAAATTAGGAAAAAATAACCTTTCTCTATTTTAAGGCCCTGGCATGGTTTATAGGCTCAGAAGCTTGAATTGACTGAGAAAATCACAATAAGTAATTCAGTCTCATTCACACTAATCGACATACCCGGCGCGGCGACCCAGTTATGCAAGGTTGAAAAGCTTTTAAACTATGGCCCAGACTATTCCAGAGTCTGGGCAAAGTAGGCTGAGTATTTCAGGCACAGAAGCCGAGACGTTAACTGATACAGAGCCAATAAATAAACAGGATGAGCTCAGATTTACCAATGGCTGGCCGAGCCTCCCGAGAGTGAGACTGGGTAGTCTCACTGCTACTGGGGCTATTGTTAGTGTCAAGAGTTGGGCCGGATTGACAGCATGGGCATTGTGAACAGGATGGGCATTCAAAGTACACATCCAGCACTGACGAATTCATGGAACTGATGATAGGAATGCCAAATGTGTAAAGGGTGAATTTGTGGGACGAGAGGAAAAATAGTTCTGATTTTTCATGCAACACCTTTTCAAATTGTTTTTCGTGGTGGATTTTTATTGCAGAAAAGGAAAAGAATGAACTGACTTTTTACTTTTCTTTTTGATATAAAGAAGATTTCGATTTCTTTTGTCAACCGTGCTACAGAGCCCGGATTTGTGCCCGGGCTCTGGCACAAAAGCCCGGGCTCTGTTGAATTTTTCTTCTTGGGCTAGAAATGCAAGCATGGATCTCCTCTGGAACAAAAATGGAGATATGCAAAGAGCACTGCACAAATACACCCCGTAACAGTTATATAGCTACAAGATTGTTGTGACAGTGCTTCCAAATCTCCAATTAAGTAAATTAATACCCATTAACCATAGCCGATTGATAGATATCTCATCAGCCCTTTTCTTGGATCTTTTTACCATCACCATTTGCCATGGCCGACCGGGTTAACAGTACCATTCACCCTAGCAAACCTGTTCACCTTTGCTCTTATATGTTTCTGTCAGGAATAAGATAACTAATGGGTCAAGAATGTTCCTTATGGGACCTGGCCCGTTTGGTAATTTTAATTGTCAAGTAAAGTCAAATAAAGTAAAGTTAAACATCAAATCAAAAATAATTTAATTCAAAACTCCCTTCATGGTTGGTTGTTTGTTTTTGTTTGTTTCTTTGCTTTGCTGGGTTGTCTACTATTCGTCTTGAAATTCCATCTTACCATAAAAAGGAAGAAAGGAAGAAAAATAAAACTCTTGCAATAGAAATTAAAAAAGAGAAATCCCATCTTACCATTTTTGTCCTACATCCAAAAAGCTCTTAATCAATCTTTAACAAAGACTGGCACTTCTTTTCAACACCATGAACTAATTCCAGTCATTTTGACATATGTTATACCACTCGATGCAGGTGTGAATTATGTGGCCATAGAAGGGAATGATGAAGATCGAGTAGTGGTGATCGGAGATGGGGTCGACTCCATTTCCTTGATCAACCTTATGAGGAAAAAGGTGGGCCACACTGATGTTGTCACTGTGGATGAAGTGAAGCCAGATGCAGAAAAGAAAGAGGAAAAAGGTGTAGTGAGTGAGCCAACTCAGTGGATTTATCATTATAATCAGCATCCACGTTTTATCAGATATGAACATGTCTATGAAACCGATCCCCCAGGCTGCTCCATAATGTGATGATGCGTTTACCATTGCCTTCGTAATTTTGTTTTCATTGCCTTGCCTTTATTAGCTATACACATACAGATTACAGCGAGTATTAGACTGAGATATTGCCATTCTTATGTCATCTTACTGTTCTCTGAGATGTTACTTTGAGTTTAATTCTGTCTTCGTAGTAAGCACTATGTAATGAAGATTGGAAATGCAGAGAGATTTATCCCCACTGTGCTAGCACAAGGAGGTCGACCAACCTCGAATTGGTGAAACTATCTCTTCTTTGTTATTTGGACTATCATTGGATCACATGAATGTCTGGTTTCCAATGGGTGGAAGGAGTGGAACTCCACAAGGAGGCCCTATTGCTGAAAATATGAGACAGTCAAAATGAATGCCCTTCCCATTCACTGTGTCTTCTTAAATTTTTCCCATATATATATTTATTTATTTTAATCGGTAACAGTAGCTTATATTAAAAGAGAATACAATACAAACAAAAAGCACAAGAAGAAAAGAAAAAAAAAAAAAAAAAAAAAAAAAAAAAAAAAAAAAAGGGAAAACAAAGAGGAACAAGACTAATTAATGTGCCTCCTCACACCACAGCTACATAATAAAACCCTCCCAAGGGAAAACACTCTCAATACTTTGCTTGGCTAAAGCATCCACCATCATGTATGATGACCTACTCTTATGCTGAAAGCTAACATTAATGGTGGTGGATAATACCCGAATTTCATTTAAGACGAACTGAAATTTCCATAGATAAGTCTTCCGATTCGAAACTCAACTCACTGTATTAGAATAATCGCTCTCCACAATAAAATTACCATAGTAGGACCTTAAAAAATACCGAAAAAATTTCAAAATAGCTAAAATCTTAACTTCATTAGAGTCACAAACCCCAACATTAAT
The DNA here is from genome assembly GCA_003546025.1 of Camphora micrantha. Classification (NCBI taxonomy): domain Eukaryota; kingdom Viridiplantae; phylum Streptophyta; class Magnoliopsida; order Laurales; family Lauraceae; genus Camphora; species Camphora micrantha. The sequence goes on along the minus strand of QPKB01000005.1, from coordinate 17,682,689 downwards.
AGTTGGTTTTTCTATAAGATTAAATATTTGACTAAAATTCACATCAATGCATGTCATTAAACATTTAAAATTTTACAAAGGACGGCACACCTATCGAGACTTGACAAGTTAAATTTAGTATTGTAACTTGTGAAGTTACACCAGAGTACATCTGCTTGCTTTTTTTTTTCTTTTTTCTTTTGGCTGTTTGAGGGTCCCACACCAACAAAAGATCTACCAATTTTATCTTTGAGCTGCTAGTCGTGTGACCTGCACATATGAGGGAATAAAAAGTCGGGGAAGTCCATAAATTTTTTCTGGAAAAAATGAAAAATCCTAAATCAGAATGCTACCGCAGGCCAACTTTACTTGCAAGAATTAGCAATTCTTATTAGAATAATTAGTTTTTGAGTGGGATTTCAAATGCTCAAACTTACTCTAGTACTAGGAATGTTGGGATTTTAGAATTCAAATGGCTAAAATTGGTCTTAAAGGTGGGCAAGCATTTAAAATTCTATACCATCAGTATTTTGGAATGCTCAAGGTAGTAGATCTGAAATCAACGTCTGAAATGCCCAACAAGTACGGCTCACTTGAGAAATGCCATTAAGCAAATGGGCCAAGCCCTCAAGATCCAAACCTGAATCCAAATCAGAATAAATGGTACGTGCCAAGGTCCCAATATAAGCCAATTACTAATATATTGGTACCATATGCTTAGTGTACACATATACATATACAAGGTCATCATAGTTTAAATATAACTTCATAAAAGACATTTCTTTCCGTTTGAGAATTTACTATTAAAGTAAAATTAACGTAAAGCCTCCAGTTTTCAAATAAAAGGTCTCATCAAAAGTACACATCTTCAAATTGTGGCTCTTCATTTTAAAAAAAGAAAAGTAAAAAAGAAAAAAAAAACCCTTCATTTCTCCACTAAATGATAAAAAAATACTTACCTTTTACATAAAAAGGTAAAAAAAATTCGATCCCTACCAACTAAAAATAAAATATAATCATAATCTACTTATATTTTATTCTCTCTTAATTTGATGTTTTACTTTACCTTTATTTATCAAAAAAATTACCAAACAGGTCCTAAAGGACTGACAAGACTTCGAAACCCATAAATCAATGGCTGTGATTATTAAATTCAGATATTCTTCACCTAAATTAATATCCACGATGAGGCCTTTCTTTCACACCATCATCCTCCCATGTGTAGCAAGTGGGTCCAACAATAGCATAAAGTTTTACTCATCAGGGATTACCTCTCAGCAGAAGACGACCCTACATATTCAATACAAGGCTGCGGCATTGGTTAATCGATTGAGGAGTCAGATATGAAATCCATGGACCCGAATACAGGCCCTGTATTTTTCTTGGGTCCTGCCAATGTATCTGAACAGGGACCCGTCAAACAAGTGGACCATCCCTATTTTTTGACTTGGTGTACGTACTACGAAAATTTGGGCACACTAACTTCTTTTCATACGTACTAGGAAGATTGAATATGGCCCTTCTGTAAGAAGACCCAATCCCCATTCACAACGAACGTTTTTAAATGCACCCACCCTATTTCATATTCAGCCGTGCTACACACCCCGGGGCCCAAGGGTGTGTAGACTTTCTGTTTCGTATTTGCACCCACTCTAATAATGGTGATGACTTGATTGACAAGGCTATTAGCTGTCATTGTTGTGAATGGATGGCTTACATCACCCTAGGCCATGACGTGGCACCATTATTTGGTGGATAACGCCATCGTGACGTCATCAAAACTACGCAGGCTGCTGTACTGCTGATGCAAGGCAGGCCCAGTCAACGATCAGCTATGAACTTTGAAAGTCCATAACTCGTTCATCCGGACTCCGATCGATATGCAGTTTGGTTCTATGGAATCGTGGTGACAAGCACTATCCAGTAGAGTTGACAAATTTGAGATCCAATTATCAAAAATTTTTTGGACCAGATGTATTGATCTTTGACGCTTGAAATTTGTCACGTGATATTTCGGTCTTGTGAGCTCCGATGGATGATCCGTCTGTGCCTGCAGACTCCTGACAACTAGATCTATACAGACGCAATGAGAGATTGACGATCTTAACGGTTAGAAAATTTTTTGGTCAGCGATCACTGCCAATAATATCTTGACTTTTCTTTTATTTATATGTTGGATATGTCTTATAAAATATGCACTGTATTACCTCACCAAGAGCGATATCTTCGATGAGAATAACTCACTTGTGTGGAGATATCGGATGGGTATGACACTTCTTATTTGATAAGATAAAGTCAAAATTGATGCAAGATTGAGAGTTCCCGTCCTGGGAGTCGGGGCCTCAAAACGAATAATTGTTTCTGCTTGGTTCCCAAGAATGAAGGGTATCAAACTCAACGGACTCTAATGCAGACGGATTAACACGAGTATTCCACCCTGTTCAAGACCTTAAGCCTTCCACCCTGGCTAGGCTTATGAGATGCTTAGAAAATCCAACCCCTATTCAAAGATACTGATTCCTATGGCTTCTCTTTGTCCTACGATTGCTATTAAGAAAATAACACACAACCACAATATATTGTAGTCAGTATAGAACTGAACATTCGGCCTCACAATAGCGTCAGCATTATGCATCGATGATCATGGTATGGATTATATGATAAGACACCACATAAATAGGCTAGATAGGCATAGCATAGAGTGGTTGCAGAGATGATGAGACCCATCACAATGACAATAAAGGACGGATGTTTCAGTGAGTCATAGATATTTAAAACAAATTTATTCAAACATATTAATACATGTTACATTCCTAATCTTCCAACACAATGGTCTCAGAATGAAACGTAGAACGTATATACTGCATGAATGCATTAATTCGCTCCACATACGGGGTAGCCCGTGCAGCTGCACAATCATGCATGAAGTGAACCCATTGAGGCATAATGGGAAGCATCGGCCAACCATCTGTCAATGCAACCTGGACGTAGTGATTATTATTTACGTACCCGATAGCAATAGCAGCATGTTGATATGACGGTGGTGGAATAGATTGAAGTGACAAATACGTAAAGCTCTGTGCAGCACTTAAAACGTGTAATATCACATTAAACTTCGAAGCAATTAAGAAACCCATATCTGACATGGTCATCCAATGCTCAATCGGTGCTCCTCTATCTAATGCAAAAAAGTTCAATGAGTTGTAAACACGAGTCCACTGGTCCTCACTACCAAATATTGCAACATACTGTGTCCTGAATGTGTGCAACTCCTCTATTAAGCAATGCCGGATAGTTGCCCATGCATCTTCGTGAAGACCAAGACAGACAGCTATCGCTCGAAATCCGCAATTTCCATCAGGTTTTACGTCTTGTACATGCATAATGTAAGGATGCAGTATATATGGAAACTGACGAACATAGGTGTTGCAACCTCGGACCAGGTCATCGGGCTTAATCCGGGATCGGGACTAATTGTGATTGTGTATGATGGATGATGTATTAATTTAAACCCAAAACGTATATGAGTCTACCAAAGAATGTCACTCGTACACGCGATTTCCCACAGGTGTCCGCGGTGATGATATCACATCAACATGAATATTTCTTTTATGTGCGAAAGCGTGTAGCAAATCTATTTCATACATTCATGTCCAAGATAACAAGATTAAACCTATTTGAAACCAGTATCAAAATTAGCAATGATCATTAGTGCTATAACCCAAAAGAAAGTTAAAGTTTACAACAATATCGTTTAATTACATTGCCCCCAAAAATAGAGGCCAACAAAGGCCAATATTAATAAAATAACAAGTTTCCAAAAGAATGGATAGATTCAACCCAAAATGTTACGTCACTCAGGCAACCGAATGTCTAGACGACATCATTGGCGTGCCACTCGACTAGACGACGCGGTTCTCCGACCGCCTCCTCATGCTCCTCCTCGGTGAGACCGATAAAGGGACCTGAGCACAAAAGCAAAGGGTCAAACACGACGGTTTGGCAGGTAGGTGAAAAGACATATCCATATAAGAAATTACCTTGGAAACATTAAAACCTATTAAAACAATGACTTTTATAAAACGAGAGAATCATTTATTCAAATACAAATGCAATATAAAACATATAAGGTGTCCAAGAAAACGGGAAACAAACAAGATGGCAACCACACAAAGCTAAGTCCTCTATCACCGAAGTGACATGAGCATATCGGGATGTTGATCTCAGTTACCGAAGTGAGGAGATGCAACAAAAGTAACATATATATATATACATAATAATAATATGGGACATGACCACGGTAGCAAACCGAGCATCGGGAACCACAGTAGCAATCTGCGGCATCGGGACAAGACCACAGTAATAACCGGGTAGCGGGATCCAAACTGCAGCTGACGGAACGGGAACGGGTCTCCAAGTCGGTGGATCAGACCGGCAAAGAAAGCCAAGCTTAGTAGTGCCGACTCATAGGTCAAATGACAAATCAAAACATATATAAAACATATCAAGTGCATGTATGTAAACGGGTGGGACGGGATGCTCAAAGGCACAAGTATCTGAAAGTCCGGGATCCTAACCCTAGAGGGGGGGTGAATAGGGTGATCTACACTTAATGACTAATCAAGGCCAATTTTAATTTCTTAACAATTAACTAGTCACATGTGATGATAATCAAACAATATGCGGAAGCTTAAACAAAACAATCACCACAAAGCAATCACCATAACACAATGATTTATAGTGGTTCGGCCTCAATGCCTACATCCACTACCGGCTTGTGTCTCAACACCCCACCGGATTTCCACTATTTATGCTTTTGAAAAGGCTAAGCAATAACCTCTACAATATGCTTTCCAAGGATAAGCAATAACCTAACAATGTTGTTTTTCTAGGCTTAACAACAACCTATACAAGATGTTTTTCTAGGCTAAGCAATAACCTTTACACAATGCTTTTCTTAGGCTAAGCAATAACCTTTACAAATAAGAGATTTTCTCTCAAGGTAGTGTTTACACAAAACACTCTAAGAGAATACAATTAAGCTCAATTACAATGCCTCTTAATTAGGCGGATAAGAAAGTTAAATACAACTCACACAACACTCTATGAAATGCTAAGATGAATGCTCATGAAGTGTGTGTGTGAAAACTTCAATCAAGTTTAAAATGAAGGCTCAATGAATATATGCTTAATGCATTTTAAAGTTTAAAGCACACAAAGATTTGATTGAAGTGAAATGCAAATCACATGTATAAAATACTAACTTGTTGATGATATGAAAATCAATGACTCACAAGTTGTATAAAACTAATTAACACTAAACATGTGATGCATGTGCTTTGTTGTTTTCAAAACCAAACTAATTTAACTAAAGTTTAAATGAATGAAAACAACAAATAAAGATTCAACCAAGTAAATGAAACATGTTATAAAAGAATTCAAAAGATTTGACAAAACATGTTTTTATAAAGTTTTAAAACAAACTTGGTTTGAAATCAAGGGTGAAGAATCCAATCCAACTTGAATCAAAGATTAAGAGAAGTGATGGATTCAACACATCATAGTTAACATGCTAAAATTAATTTACCAATAATTTAAACAAAGCATGAAACATATGATAAATAAAAGTAAAGCTTACTTAGAGATTTAACTTCATTAATCCAAGCTTTAGCTTTACTAATGACCCCTTGATCTCTCTTAGTTCATCCCCTTTCTTTTGTCTTCAAAACACTTCAAGGAAGACTCAAAAGTTCCACTTTGATCAACTCCATTTACAAGGGAAAGAAACTCATTTTATAGCCAAAAAGTCACTTCTGGCGTGTCCCCGGTCGACCTGGTACACTGGGCGGTCGACCCGAGCCTGGGACCAAAATTCCCAAATTTGCATATTTTATGCATATTACAAAGTTTTTCTTGAGGGAACTTTTTGGGCCATTAAATCAAGCTTGGAAACATGTTTTAAATCAAACTAAGTGGTTTAAAAACATGAAACACAAAAACCTAAAATGATTCAAAAACTTTAAAACCAAAGGTTTGCTTGATTTCTTAAACTTCTTTTCAAAAACAAATGCATCCAAGATTAAAACCAAAACATGCATAAATCAATACTTTTACAACTCTTAAAAACAATGCATGTATAAAACAGGATTTCAAGATTTCTCAAATCAATGCATATGTGTGCAAATCAAATGATGCTGAAATGAAAATGCATCCATCAAATTGCAATACACAAAATTCCTAACAATCTCCCCCTTTGCAATTTGATGGCAAACCTTATTCAACAATGAATTTACACACTGAGTCTTCAGCTCCCCCTAAGCTGGACAAGTCTTGAAATCTTCTTGGATGCTCCTTCTCTTAGCTTGGGCTCTAGTTCTTTTTCTTCAATCTTCTTGATGCTTGGAGCTTGATCATTCTTCAAGCTTTCTTTCCAATAGCCAAGCATCTTCTTTAGCTCCCAAGCTTTCTCTTCTAACAACTCTCCCCCTTTGACCATGCACTCTCTCCTTTTGGCAAGATATGCATTCTCTCCCATCGTAGAAGATCATACAATATCTCCCCTTAGGATGTATGGACATGCTCTCCCTCTTTGAGACAACTTGATTGCTTTCTCCCCCTTTGACATTAAATTGCAAAGGTACCTACACACATGAAATACAGAAAATACATTTTAGTAGCACCTGTTAACAAATGAAAACGAAAATGAAATACATAACAGGCCATCATGCATGGTTAGAAGTCTCTAAGGGTTCATAGCCAATACAAAGGCCAATTTGATCAAAACTAATACTTCCTATGAAGGTTTACACTCCCCCTCAATCCATTCTCTTCTTTTGTCAAACTTTTGACAAATATTTAACTATTTGGGCCAAGAAGAAGATGGTTTTACCAATTGAGGAAAAACTTCAAGGAAAGAATTAGACACATGTAACTATAGAGCTCAATATGATCAAATTGCCAATATAAAGAGCAAGGCCATGGAGAAAAGCGATCATGGATACCAATTGGAATATATATATAAAACAAATATACCAATTGAGATTCAAGGATATGACTATTAAAACAATCACTCTAACATGGAGTTAAAAAGAATATAACTATTAGGAAAAATCCAAATTAGAGCTATCCATGATGTTATGGGGTTTACTAATCATAGCATCAATCAATATAACTTATGAAAATCATATGCTATGAAAATTTTGAAATCATTTCATTCAATCAATAAATATGACTATTAATGCACAAGAATGAGTGAAATGAAATTCAAACATGAAGCCAACCTTAACTAATAACCAACCAATATTATGAACACATAAGCATGGTGGTCATTAGATATACCTATATGAACAAGAGAGGTGGCAACATGAAAATTATGATGCTAATGGAATGTGACATGGAATTGTAAACATATTACCATAAAGTTCAATCCAATGTACATGGTCTATCACATTCATAAGAAATCAAATCAATCGAAAATTATACCAATGGAAACCAATTGAATTTGATAACATGATAAGGAGCAAGAATGTGGTAAACACAAAATTCCATCAAGCAACATAAATGGATATTCATCACTTTTTTTGAAGATATAACTAAAGAGAATAGTGATGAACAAGTTAAATTGCATAAAAAGATATAACTTAGAAGAACATGCAATTTACAAAGTGTCAAAATCATATGAATTCAACATCTAAGAAATCCATCAAACGATAGATATAACTATGAAATACAAGAAATGAATTTCAAAGAGGTTCATATGATTAAGCACACTATTATGAAGTTGAGACATGTATAAAGAATGATACCAATAAGAAAAATACACATGAATCAACAACATAACCATCCAAAAGAAATGACTAGAAAGCACAAAGGATGGATTTTAGTTCTAGTATGGTTTCTACAAATATAATAAAGATTACAACCATACATGGAACTTATTGACATTTGCATAGAGAAGATCAATTACAATCAAGATCTAACTCATACCATATCATTAACAAAGAATACAACCATGTGAGCACAAGAAGGTATGAAGTTAGAGAGATATCATAGATCACATATAGATGAAAAAGGATTTCATATATGAGTTTACCAATTAAGAACAAGGGATTAATTCCAATTCATTTAAGGTGATCCATTAATCTATCATGCAAAATCTCTACTCTTAGCAAATGTACTAAGCTTACAATGCAATGGAAAAGGATATGAGGTCTATACCAAATGAACTTAGCACATTAAATCACATATGTACTTATAGGCTCAAATGATAATGAAACAAAAAATTTTACTATAAAAAGCATAAACAACATCAATTTGCATTAATGAAAAGATATCCAAGGTTTAAGAAAAATATGCAAATTAATGAGACCATACCCAACCATGCAATGTAAAGCATCAAAATCAATTTGCTTTTGAAAGAATGTGACTTTGTTGAGTAAAGAAGCAAATTGTTTGTAAACTTTATTTCCTTTCAAAAGATATATTCATAACTAGGCACAAGGAAATAAATTCAAGGAAAATGCTTTTATATATATAACCAATAAAGCTTAGAACATTTTCCAACATCAATTGATCATGAAAAAACTAGCTAAGAAAGCTTTTGAAATCACAATCAATTGATCATGAATAGAAATGCAATGCAAGAGATATACCTAAATGAGAGTAAAAAGCAAATCTACCATGATGAAATTATAATCAAATGATTTTGAAAACCATGATATGTAACTAGAGAAGTACATGAAAACAAAATCAATTGATCATAAATAAACATTGCATTTAAATAAATGTAACTAATGAAAGAACATAAATGCAAATGATCATGACCAACAAAAAGATTTAACTATAAGGATAGGTTGGTCAATGGGGTTCAAGGCCCTAAGGTTTGACTAAGTATATAACTTTAGGAATCCACCTAAGGTCTTGAGAGGGTTGATCTTTGAGGTCTAGGTTAGAAGTCCCACCAACTTTAGGAGATTTGACTTGATAAATTTTCAATTTAGACTTATCACCATTATGTTTAGATTTAACTAGATTTAACTTAGGTTGGTGAATAGCCTTTTGAGGTTGGTGTTTCTTCTTCTTTGGGGATTGATTTCTTTTCTTCTTATTTTCTCCCTTTATTTGACTTTTGAATTTTAAATTTAACTTAGCTATTTTCTTCAAAAGTTCTTTCATGGGTTGATTTAAGGGAGATAGGTTGAGAAGCTTTTTGTTGATAGATTCTTTTATACTTGGTTTAACTTGTTTAACCTTTTTAGAATCTATCTTAGGAGACTCCTTTTTAATTGATTTAACTTGTTTAATCTTCTTGGAGTCTTCTTTGATTTTTAGTGTCTTACCCTTCATAGAGTTTGATTTTCCTTTCTTGATTTCAAAGATGGGTTTAGACACATGGCTTCTTCTTAGTTTGCACTCAAATTTGAAATGCCCTTCATTACCACAATAATGACATTTAGATATGGGCAAGGAAGTGTGAGTGCTAGAGAATGAGGACTCACCTTTCACAAAAGTGTTGGTGAATTTAGGGTCATGTGAAATATTCCTATTGTAACCAAGACCCGTCCTATCTCTTTGTGATTTACCCAATTTTAATAATTTTTCAAATTTTTCTTCACTTTGGGTAAATTTGCACTCATACTTTTGTTTGTAGCTTTCAAGTTGAGTGACTTGGTTTTTAAGGGTTGAATTTTCATTTTTAACTTTTGTTAGTTCATTTTCAAATCCCTTAAATTTGTTTAGTTCTTCATGGGCAAGTTTTAACTCAAATTTAAGTTCATTAATAACATTAGATCCAAGTTCTAAAGTTTTTATCTTATTTTGAGCATTAGATAAATTTTCCTTAGAAGTAGTCAACTTGGATTCTAGGTTGTTAATGTTTTTGTCTTGCCTTTGTAATTGATCTCTTAGTTTTGAATTTTCCTTATTAAGATCATCACATCCTATCTTTAATTCATTTAGTTCATCTTGAACATTAGATAGGTTATGTAAAGAGATCATGAACTTAGATTCTACACAATTTATTAATTCTTCTTTGTCTCTAAGTTCATCTTTTGAAGAAACTAATTCTTTGTTTAGTCTTTTAGATTCTTCTCTTAATTTTTTATTTTTCTTATCAAGCTCTATGGAAAATGTATATAATTCCTCATAGGCTTGTTGAAGGTCATCTTCATTTTCATCATTTTCTTCCTCTTTTAATTTAAATTGAGATTCATTAATTTGAAGGTTTGAATCTCCAATAGATGGAAGAAGGAGGGGTCTAGAAGAATCTACACAAGAATCTAAACAATCTAACATAGTGGAATCCATTCTAATGATTTTCATGAAACCACAAAACTAGGGTTATGACTCTAGGTTTTTACACCTAATCAAGAGTTCCAAAACACTTGATCCTAATGAAGAGCACGAGGCTCTGATACCAATTGAAAGTCCGGGATCCTAACTCTAGAGGGGGGGGGGTGAATAGGGTGATCTACACTTAATGACTAATCAAGGCCAATTTTAATTTCTTAACAATTAACTAGTCACATGTGATGATAATCAAACAATATGCGGAAGCTTAAACAAAACAATCACCACAAAGCAATCACCATAACACAATGATTTATAGTGGTTCGGCCTCAATGCCTACATCCACTACCGGCTTGTGTCTCAACACCCCACCGGATTTCCACTATTTATGCTTTTGAAAAGGCTAAGCAATAACCTCTACAATATGCTTTCCAAGGATAAGCAATAACCTAACAATGTTGTTTTTCTAGGCTTAACAACAACCTATACAAGATGCTTTTCTAGGCTAAGCAATAACCTTTACACAATGCTTTTCTTAGGCTAAGCAATAACCTTTACAAATAAGAGATTTTCTCTCAAGGTAGTGTTTACACAAAACACTCTAAGAGAATACAATTAAGCTCAATTACAATGCCTCTTAATTAGGCGGATAAGAAAGTTAAATACAACTCACACAACACTCTATGAAATGCTAAGATGAATGCTCATGAAGTGTGTGTGTGAAAACTTCAATCAAGTTTAAAATGAAGGCTCAATGAATATATGCTTAATGCATTTTAAAGTTTAAAGCACACAAAGATTTGATTGAAGTGAAATGCAAATCACATGTATAAAATACTAACTTGTTGATGATATGAAAATCAATGACTCACAAGTTGTATAAAACTAATTAACACTAAACATGTGATGCATGTGCTTTGTTGTTTTCAAAACCAAACTAATTTAACTAAAGTTTAAATGAATGAAAACAACAAATAAAGATTCAACCAAGTAAATGAAACATGTTATAAAAGAATTCAAAAGATTTGACAAAACATGTTTTTATAAAGTTTTAAAACAAACTTGGTTTGAAATCAAGGGTGAAGAATCCAATCCAACTTGAATCAAAGATTAAGAGAAGTGATGGATTCAACACATCATAGTTAACATGCTAAAATTAATTTACCAATAATTTAAACAAAGCATGAAACATATGATAAATAAAAGTAAAGCTTACTTAGAGATTTAACTTCATTAATCCAAGCTTTAGCTTTACTAATGACCCCTTGATCTCTCTTAGTTCATCCCCTTTCTTTTGTCTTCAAAACACTTCAAGGAAGACTCAAAAGTTCCACTTTGATCAACTCCATTTACAAGGGAAAGAAACTCATTTTATAGCCAAAAAGTCACTTCTGGCGTGTCCCCGGTCGACCTGGTACACTGGGCGGTCGACCCGAGCCTGGGACCAAAATTCCCAAATTTGCATATTTTATGCATATTACAAAGTTTTTCCTGAGGGAACTTTTTGGGCCATTAAATCAAGCTTGGAAATATGTTTTAAATCAAACTAAGTGGTTTAAAAACATGAAACACAAAAACCTAAAATGATTCAAAAACTTTAAAACCAAAGGTTTGCTTGATTTCTTAAACTTCTTTTCAAAAACAAATGCATCCAAGATTAAAACCAAAACATGCATAAATCAATACTTTTACAACTCTTAAAAACAATGCATGTATAAAACAGGATTTCAAGATTTCTCAAATCAATGCATATGTGTGCAAATCAAATGATGCTGAAATGAAAATGCATCCATCAAATTGCAATACACAAAATTCCTAACAGTATGATTTTATTCGGGCATGTATAAACGGGCTAGCAAAATGCTAAAATATACTTTCAATACTTTCGGGAATGATAACTCATAATTCAAGAAATTCGGAACTAGTGTAAGGATTCAAGATAAATCATAATTCAAGAATTTCGGGACAAGTGTCGAGATTCAAGATAAATCAAGTGAGTAAGGACCCCGTATGTCCATTGTAATAATGACTTGGTACTTCTTGAGTTTGGAGACATTCCGAGCTCTTTATACACCTTAGAGATTTTCAAACTTTTAAATGAACTTCAAAACAAACGGAACCTCAAAGGAGATCCTAAGTACAATGTTAACCCTAAAGCATCGTACAACCTACTCAGTCACCGAAGGGGATAGGATTCGCAATACCCAAACGTACAAACCTCGTGCATAGTTATAAAGGGGGTATCCTGTTGTCTCGTACCATTTAATTTTGAATTAGGTTAAGTTCTAATACAACCGGATTAACCTCAAAAATTGTCTAGTCAAACAATCTCACAATAACTCAAGTGGGTCCAATAAAAAGGGTAACCAAGTTCCACCTAAGTCCATTTAAGAATAGGGTAAAAATTACTTCCCAAGAGAGATTCATAGTTGGCCCGGTTGACCTGGTCCTTGGCCGGTCGACCTGGCACACGACAGTCCCGGTCGACCTGAGGAGGTCAGGTCGACCCCTCTCATGCATGCCCAGTCAATCGAGCCCTTGGCCGGTCAACCGGCAGTTGTAAGTGAAAAAAGAGGGAATAGTGTTTTGGTCAGGTTCAGAGAACCTGACCCCGTGTGGCCGGTCGACCGCGTGAACTGCGTAACAGAACCCAGGTTCTGTTTTCTGCAGTGAAATGGGTCATTCATTTTTCCTTCCTTTTTCTCCATTCTTTAAACCTGATTAGCAATCTAAATCATGGATAAAACAAGCTAACAAGATTCACTAATGTGCATTTATTTCAAATCTAAACAAGCCATTAATATCACAAGACAAATGGTGAAATCATCAATGCATTTCATAAAACTCATTCAAAGCTAAACATATCAAATCATCCACTTGCCTTGGGTCTCTAATCAATGGAAAACAAGCTCCTAACCACACTTGCAAGCCAAGATCACAATCTCTACAAAAACCCCCAAAACAAACCCTAAAATGGGTCAAACCAAGCAATAAGAAGAGAGAGCTCCCAATAATGAAAATGGAGCTTCTCAAGGACTATGAGAACACAAATCTAGAAGATTAGGGAGAGAGCTTACCAATAGGTGCTCTAAATGAGCAAGGCAAGCTAAATGAGGATCTTAGAGAGAAGAGATTTCTTCAAAAATGGTACCAATGGAAAGCCCTTGAGGTGGTGAAGAAGATGATGAAGTCCTTTTTTATATTGGTGTAAGCTTAGTAATGTCTTGATGATGGAAAAGGACAAAGAAGAAGAAATGAGACAAGAAAACCCTAGACAAGAGAAAGTTGCTTGAAAAGGGAAAAGGGAGGGGAAGAGCTCTCTTTTATAAGCAATATAAGTGGGCTCCACTAACTAGCAATCTTGTTGGGCTGAAATAGTAGTTCTCGAGACTTCGGATGAAAAAGACGAAGAAGGAAGAAATGATCGTCGAAATTTCTACTTTCCAGAAAGCATATGTTTCACGGGTTTCGGGAATATCAAGTATTGGGTACAGATTTAGTGTAAAAAGACTGTCTGCTCAAGAAGCTAGAAAAGTCGAGTTTCGGGATTCGGGACGGGAACGGGATCAGCATAAGTTGAAGGGATTAACAAAATAAGTAAATCGGGATAAAACACCAAATCAAAAGAATCTCGAGTAAACCCCCTAGTACACGCAAGTCATAAAAAGGAACCCCCAAAGGGCCGCACTAATTCTAAAGGCACTCAAAATTTCCAAAGTTATGACAAAGCTATTCTAAACCAACTAAACCAAAATCCACTAAACAAGTTCAAGATTAGCACGCGACTTAATTAGTACTAATCGAGGTCACTCGGGTCGGAGTCTTACAATAGGCATGTACAGAGTAGTTGTAAATAAAGTAGTACGTCTTGTACAGAGTAGTACACTTGTAGCTTGACGTCACAATCGATGTCGTCGTCTTGAAGAGACACACATGGTGATAAGTCAAGTTTTCTCCAAAATTTATCTATGGAATCAATTGGTATGGGACGACCATCGTTCAAATATATTGCTTGCTCGTGCGCACATGGCAATCTGGAGCTCGTACGAAGTCGACATCCGCATTTATAGGAAACTTCTCCGACATCCTTGGACCGCTCAAATTCCTTCAAAATCAGATGCAATGCGTGGCTTAAAACGAAACCACATAATTCTTGCAAGTGCGGTATATTGAATCGATGTTGGACGATAGTTTTGCTTTGGTCAATACTCGCTTTGATAGCTATATCCTGTAATTGGATGACTTGGTGAATAAACAACAACGATGTCTCCAAATCTGACTATGATGACTCCAAATATCGTTTCAACTTCGCATGCTGGCTCTCGACTCTATTAGGTTTCCAAAATGCGGATATTTGTCTGCCTAGGCGGATACAAACATCTCCTTATACGGTGTCAACCATACATCCTTAAGATAATTAATCATACCTGGAAAGTTTTGTAAAACTACCTCAAGGTCCGCCAATTTGCACACATACGCATTCTCAGTTTCAGATTCCAGCAACATATTCCACATTTTGTAGAATGCATTCCAAGATTTATTGTCGGTTATTGATGGCCTGCATTTGCTCAAAATACTCCTATAAATGTGCCACCTACAGAGTAATTTTTTAGCATCGGGAAATACCTGAGTAGACGCTTTCATCAAAGCCAACCTCTGTCCGTGACAATAACTCGTGGACCGGTACATCCATGCATTGTTGACTGCAGACACCTTAAAGCCCAAGTATAATTGAACACCTTTTCTGAGTGCATGAACACGAATGCTATGCAAAATATCATATTAGTTGCAGTCACGCCGACAATCTCAAGGAGAGGCATCCTGTATCTGTTTGTTTTATATGTTGCATCCATCAATAACACGTGCGGGAATGCACGCCATTGCTCTAATGATCTTGGATGTTCGAAGAATAAATCTTCAAGCTCATTGGTTACAGCATTTGTTCGACTCTCGAAAATGTATCCTTCACGTTGTAGGAATGACATGACAACTTGCATCTGGGTTTTACCGGCTTTCTCTGCAGTCCGAAATTTATTGCGTGCATTGTATATGGTCCCAATGGTAGACACGTTGTCCGGATTCCGCTTCCTCAATGATGTCAAGATATCTTATGACTTCACATTTTTCGTAGACAGATGTACCATTAACTGAATTTTGGATTTAGAGAGCTGACCGGGGTATGGATGTCCCTCCATATATGATGCAGGGGCATGGTTATGTGTTCCACATACCACCCTTGCCATCCAGTCATCACCTATTCGCATTTCCACCCCTTTCACTCTGAAAGGACATTCAATTCTTTTTGTGCCTGTAACCTTCGTGGAAGTTTTCTGACTTCTGTATGTGCTACCGCGATCACATTGGAATAACAGTCTAGGACTCTTCCCGATTATAGTAGTGTCTGACCTTTTAATGACAATGATATATCCTAAATTACGTCCAGTACTATTTTGAATCCAACCAATTAGAGATTGACGCGAATTGAATACCTAAAAATATATTAATTCTATTAGAAATTAATTTTTTTTTTAAATTGACAAAATAAAACATAATTGGAATTGAGTTAATATCATACCATGTCGGTAGAAAATTCGTTTGTAACATCTTCATCCACATTTTCGCCTTCTTGTTTTATTTCGTTTCTGAGAATATCATCCTGACAACAATATGCATTCACTTGAGCATTTGCAATTAATAAAAAATATTTTCTGAAATAATTTAAGAATTGTATTTTTACCTGATCACTTGAACCACTTGACAATCGCAGATCATTGGCCCAAATCCTCAGTTGATCCAAATTCATATCTTCTGCTGGTATATGTGTTAGTTTAGTGAGGAGTTACATGTGAGAGAACTCTTTACAGGAGAATCTTGGGGAAGAGAACTAGAGGGGAAGAGAGATCGTATGAGAGGAATAGAGGTTGAAAGGTAGTATGGGAACAAATGGATTGTGCAAGTAAAATCCCTCCAAATAAGGAAGAGATGAAGTACTAGTGGGAGGAAAGATCGTGAAGATGGAGAGAGTGCTATGTTTTCTAGTTTGATAGGATTCCAATTTGACTGGGTCCTTACATTAACAGGGAATATATTCTCTGTTTTTAGAGAATATATTCCATGAAAACAGAGAATATATTCTATGTTTTCATTGACTGACTTAAAAATTAATCGACTGGCCGCTGGCTGTCTGTACCCTCAAAAGAAGCAATCATGATTTTGCCCTTTTGTTTGGACTGATTGACTGGCTTCTTCTTCCTCCTCCACCTCTTCCTCTTCATTTCAGCAGATTATTAGTCTGTTTTGAGCACAAGCTTATGGTGAGGGTCGTCTTCGTCTTCCAGAGAGAGAGAGAGAGAGAGAGAGAGAGAGTGCGGGAAGAGTTTATTTGTGCCTTGGAAGAAAAGGTTCAAACTGCATGGGAAGTTGAAAAAATGGAGCTTCCTTTTTAAGAAAAACCTGAATTCGGTTAAAACTACTGTTTTGCCCCTCACATTCACATGTGGAGGCTTCTTTTACATGGGAGTCTGTGATTGGAATAATGTACCGTGCTTTATGGGGTCCATTGGCACATCATGGAAGAGTATATTTCATTTCACTCATTGGTGTGAATGAATGGTTAACAGTAAAAAAAAAAAAAAAAAAAAAGTAGCACGGCCACTTTATTCATTGTACATTGGTTTTTAGCAGTACTTTATTAATTGTACATTGGTTTTTAGATAGATTTGTACTTTTGCAACAACCCTATGACATAGCATAGCCACTAGGGTAGGTGTATAGCCACTAGGGTGGGTGTAAATAGCAACACCCTTCACAACTCCCAAATGAATAGAAACAGCTACTGAGAAGTACAGGGTATGCAGAAGCCTCCATCTTGAATTGGTCGTTATCGTCCAATGGGCTGTGAGCTGGCTAGAAGTACAAATCTACATTTTAGACGGTTGTTATTGTGCATTGACTCAGAAGTCTACCCATTTCAGCTCTCCCCCACCATCGGTTTTCTTCTAGTACGCCTATGACCTAGTTAGCCGACCGCGGTTTGTATTTGACAAACCTTACATTATAAATAGATTTACTTACCATGTCAAAAAGCTATGTATAGATGTATCTGTGCTACGTATGAATTAAATAGAGACCCATTCATCCATCATACGGAAGAAAGAAGAAACCGCCGTACTGTTCTCTTTTTGCACCTCCTAGTTGTCTGGTCCTTGAAGAGAGAGAGAGAGAGAGAGAGACTTCGCAGGAACGGAATATGAAGGTATGTGTACTTCCATACGTCTCGTCACTTGCATTTTCTGAAAGTTTTGCTGGCTTGCTGGAATGGATAATAGTTATAATTTAACTATTTAATATGCAGCGAAAATAATAATATAGGACGATCAATCTATCAAGCAATCACCATAAAAAGGTGGATAAAATATTTAGCGTGGAAACTTTATTTAGGGTGAAAAATTACGAACCAGAAATTAACAACCCACGAATAGTTACAAGATATACTCACAGTTCTTTTCCCTCAGTCTATGTTTCGATATAAGGACTATAGTTGTTCTTGCACAAAATCCATTGCCACAACATTCACCGTGGACCGTTCTCTTTACTTGATCTCCTCGCACGTTGCCCGTCAAGATGAATTATCTTCTACAAGAAAGTAGAAGCAATCATAACATTCTAGAGTACCCCTTCAGAACAATCTCTTAATGGCTCTAGAGAATAATTCTCTCTCTAAGATATCTCTTACTCAGATTAATGAGAGAAGTGGTGTCTTCTTTAGGGTTGAGAGTAAACCCCTATAAATAGCCTCAAATTCGTGCCTCAGACTTAGTGCACAAGTATGACTTAAATTGGGAAAACACAGTCTCAAAAGAAAACCAATTCGTAATTGGAAGACTTTCCCGAAAATCCTGCATCTATCCGATCGATCAGATAGTAGCTGCAATAAATCGGATAACCCAAATAACTAGGGCGCATCTCCAATTGATCGGACATGAGTGTTTCGCCCGATTTTCTCTTTTTTCTTTTTTTCTTCGTTTCAGCTCTTCCAGCGACATAATTACAGTCCATTCTAAAATAAAATAGAAAATTACAACACAATGGACCCAGAGTTTTATCCAACCCATGAATTAACCAACAAAAATACTAACATTTATATCATGATGATGTAATATTGTAATATGTTGTTTTGCATTTGCAATCGAAGATAGTGACGAAGGTGCAGATGATTGTCAGAAATGCCGCTGCTCCAAGGCCCTGGAGATTGCTGCTTCTGCTGCTGGTGATTATTGCTAAACTTGTGTTCTTTATTTTATTACTTGATTTGGATAAGATGCCATTTTCCTACTAGGTAATAAATTTGTATAAGGAATTTATAGTAGAAGTTCATTCGGTTGAGAAATCAGCAGAGAATAACTCTATATTGAATTCCAAATTTCAAAGGAGTAAGAAATTCATAGTAGAGTGAAGAGTTGATGTTCTAAAAAATTATTGTCATTTCTCAAACTGTCACTAGGCCCCTTGAGTCATGGATGAGGTGGGGATCATAAGATTGAAAGGAGACCAGTGCATATATAAAATTTCATGTAAGTCCCATCGTCTTAACTCCTAGATCTGTGTTCCTTTAAGTTTAACGGTTTGGTTTTAGACTATATATAAGTTTTTTTTTTTTTTTTTAATATTGTATTCCAATCCAATGGTACATGTTTCGGGTTTATGTAATACCCATTGCAACCATTACATGCAGAGGTGGTCGATGTAAAATCCATGAGCTGGTAGGATTGGACTGATCATTTGGCGCCCTAAGTGGCCCCATGATTGTCTCACCCCATGCAAGACATCTGCATCATATGAGAGGTACCTCTCATGGTTTATTTGATCAGCATCAATTTTCTACAAGTTTAGTTTCAGACACCAAATTATTTTTGTTACTTTGTTTACTACGAAAACACTCTACAAACAGCTAAACAAGATATAAATTCTTCATACCATGAGAAATACCTACACTCTTTTTCCATAGTCAATTCATCAGTTGATTATCTAAAAGTCTTTCACTTTTTAACCAACATGGTGTTAGAAACCATTTAAAAACCAAGAGAGCATAGTTTGTTACATTTTAAAAATTATTACGACCTATAAATCTCTTCTCAAGTCTAACATGCAAAAAGCACTGTGTAGAAAAAAAAATTATGAGGAGGCCACACACACACACACACACACACACACACACATATATATATATATAGGATAAGGTTATTTTAAGCTTACATTTAGTATAAGGTAAGCTCAAGTATGTAGTGGAGCCTACCTGGGGACCCACATGTGGATGGGAATGGGGGGGGGGGGATGATTTCAAATACTCCTTGGGACCCTCCTCTCTAGAAACAATCGGTCCCTACCGTGATTTCTATCAGCTCTGTCTAAGCCACAAAAGTTTAATAATCAACAGTAAATTCGGATCGGTACACAGCCGATCCAATTGCCCGATAAATCCAGATAAGACCTTGGTGGGTGGGTGGGTGGGTGGGTTTTACCAGCCCCCTTAGTTTCACTAGTGGGTGGGTGGGTGGGTGGGTGGGTTTTACCAGCCCCCCTTAGTTTCACTACTGGTTAGCCCTTGTCTACCCAATCCAATTGTCCGACAAATCCGGATGAGGCCTGGGGGGGTGGGGGTTGTTTTACCAGCCCCCTTAGTTTCACTAGTGGTTAGCCGTAGTCTACCCAACCCAAATGCCCAGTATGACTTGGTCTTTTTTTCCCGATAACAATTTTATTAAAACCTAAGAAAATGCAAGTACTAAAAATCTTTAACATTGGGGCTTTTCAGAGTGTTTTACAATTAAATAAATGCAGTAGGTATAATAAATCATTATATTTATTATAATTTTTATAAAGAATATCTTACAGTTTACATCATTGAAAATTCATGGGTCAAGATATGGCACAAACAGCGAGGGGAAGAATATCTTATATTTAGACTTTTCGTTATATGACGGTAATGCTGAGGATCAAAAGTCAAAAAAATTATTTAATTAACAGGCAAAGTCATTTCATAGTTGCTCTTTTAGACCTTTTGCAAGGAAGAGAAACTACTTGTGGGGATTGAGTCACTATTATTTGACTTGATTAATTATAAAGTTTAATAAGAAGTTTCTTCGAAAAGACTTAATGATTAAGAAGTGATTAGGTACGAACAATCAAATGTTTGGATGCGTTTGGGTGTGAAAGTGGACCCGTTTGGTAATTTTATATATAAAATAAAGTGTAGTAAAATATCAAATCAAGAGGGAATAAAATAGAAGGGAGTTATCGTGGTATTTTATTTTTAGTTATTTGGTATGAAATCTTCTTGACTTTTTGTATAGAAAAGTTGATTTTTTTTTTTTTTTGTCTTTTAATAGAAAAATGAGGTTGCTTTTTAATCTTTTTTCAAAAAGATTGGAAGAGATTTTAAATTAAACTGCTTATTTGATATGTCACCTTGTTTGAAAAATGGAGGGATTACTTGACTTTTGTTAATCTAGTAAAGTGCAAAGTGAGAAACAATTAGTTGACTTGAGCATTTGTATGAGTTTGGATCCTCTAACAGTAGCTCCAACCCGTCAAATAGCAGAGATATTTTAGAATTAGTAATCTAAATTCTAAAGTTATCTGTACCCTCGAAAGAGCAGCTGACAACATTCATTGAATTTAAATTATCTTTTAAAAGAAGATTTTCACTATGGAGCATATTGTAAAGAATCCACACCCATTAATTTTCATCAGGCCCACTGGGTTACCCATTGGATACAGTACTGGGCCGTGGGCTTGGTGTAAGATCTTGCACCTTTCTCTATTAAGGTCTTGACATGGTTTATAGGTTCAAAAGCTTGAATTGACTGATAAAATCACAAAGTGAAGTAATTCAGTCTAACATAAACTGATCAGCACGCCTGGCATGGCTGGCCGAGCCTCCTGAGAGTCAAAAAGTCAAAAAGTCAAAAAATTTCATAACAAACAACTAAAAACAAAATACCATCATATTTCACTTATATTTTATTCTTTCTTCAAAATCAACTTTACTTGACTTGACTATATTAGTAGAGTTACCAAACTGACCCGTATACCCTGAGAGATGTCTATGTTTCTGTAGATTGTCAGGTTTTTAATTTTTTTTTTTTAATTTTTTTTTTTTTTTTTTTTTTTCACTTTGCTTTGTTGCATTGTCTATTCTGTGTCATGAAACTGCATCTTACCGAAAAAAGAAGAAAAAATGGAAGAAGAAATAAAGATCTTGCAATGGAGCTTAAAAAGAAAAGTTCCATCTTACCATTTTTTCCCACATCCAAAAACCTCCATAAGTGACGTTTAATCTTTCACAAGAACTGGTCCATCTTTTCAACACCATAAACTAATTCCAGTCATTAATTTTGACATAGTTTTTACCACTGGATATGCAGGTGTAAATTATGTGGCCATAGAAGGGAATGATGAAGATCGAGTGGTGGTGATCGGAGATCTCATATTGTCACTGTGGAAGAAGTGAAGCCAACAGAAAAACAGGAAGAGTAAAAGGGTGGAGTTAGTGAGCCAACTCAATGGATTCATCATTATAATCATCATCCACACTTTATCGGATATTATGAGCCTGTTTATGAGACTGATCCCCCACGCTGCTCAATAATGTGATGATGTGGTTGTGAAAATTCCTGGAGGGTCTATGAACACAACCCTAACAGAAAGTAAACTAAATCCCAGCACAGATATGAATATGGAAATAAAAACCTAAGTTAATCAATCAATCAATCAAGAAGATGGACACAAGATTTTTTACGTGGAAAACCCTGGGTAGGGAAAAAACCACGGGACCTAGCACCGGTCCAGAAAGATCAAGCACTATGAAATCAAAGGTTACAAGATAAACTCACTCCCCTTTACAGTTGATCACAACCTAAGGACCAAAGCGATTCTTGCCGACGAACACGCCGTTCACCTTCTCCAGCACTTCAATCTCCACGCCTTAAGCAAGACGAATTGGATGGAACATGGATGGAAAATCTCCAGAGCACAAAGCTTCAGCACATAATTTTGACACACAATCTCTCTGGAGGAAGATAATCTCTCTTAAGGTATTCTAGGGTTTTGATCTGAGAGTGGTACAGGTTTATGAAGGGTTCAAACCCTTAAATAGGCTTCTGCACTCGTATGGGAAAGTTCTGTTGTAATGGGATTGAAAGATTAGAGTTTTAGAAAGATGGGGTTACAAAACAGGTAAGTTCCGCCGCTGGCCGATCGATCGGACTGTGTTTTAATTGGGACAAATTTCTGGCCGATCGATCGGGCTGCAGGTCCGATCGATCGGACTGACTTTTAATTGAGAGCAATTTATGGGCGATCGATCGGTCTGGGGAGGCGATCGATCGGTCTGACTTTTTGTTGAAAACGCCCTGTTTCCTGATGCTTTGGAAGTCTTCTTCAAACCAAGATGGTTCATCTAAGAATTACATTAAATCCCCATGTTTTGTCCACCCAATGAATTAGCCAACACTCAAAAATACTAACAATCTCCCCCTTTGGCAATTCATGGACAAAACATCTAAATACATTTGATTCTACCCAAAGACTATACAAAAGCAAAACGACCAGCATCCATAAATCCATAACTTGTACCTGCATTACCTGTCAACGACAATCTTTGACAAAAGATCATGATCATATGAAAAATGAAGCAATCAAGTAAGATAAACTAAACAAAGATATCATATGAAAAACTTAATTTACTAAACAAAGACTACGTAAACTAAAACAAAGATAACCTAGTTAGAGACAGTGTAAACTAAAACAAAGATAACATAGTTAGAGACAGTCTCCCCCTAAGTGTGTCTCCCCCTTTTTGTCCAGAAATTGACAGGGGAACAAAAATTAGTAGACGGAAGAGACTAAAACAACAAAAACAATAGCAGAAAAGATCGAAGTTTGGAACAGAAAGGTAGTTGCTGAGGACTACTGAGGAGGAGGGAAACGATGCAGTAAAGAGTCCAACTTCTCCTCAATCCGGTTGCTTCCCAGCTGTAGTTGCCTCATTTGATAAAAAACATCATGAAACTGAGAATCCATGCGATGCTCGAGAAGCTCAATTTGTGTAGACTGGTCCAAGATGCGGTTCTCAAACTCTTGCAGATAAGCAGGCATAGCAGACGCAAACTGTGGATCAACGGGAGCAGCTTCGACACCTTGATCTGGAGCTTCATCACCACTGTCATCAACATGAGCGGAGGATAGACTGACAGTGCGGTATGTAATGGGGCCTCTTCCTTTCACAATATAGTCCTGTGGCCCAACTGCTACTCCTCTAGACAGAAGTATCCGAGTGAGAAGAGCTCCATACGGAAGAGAAGTAGTCGACGCACCGAGAGGGGCAGCCACCATGTGCTTATAAATAGCAAGAGGAATGTCAATAGGCTGTCCAGTCCCAATCAAGTAGAGAAGATGGCCTGTGTCCATGACAACTTCTGATGTTCTCCCCTTAGGCTCAAGGTTGAAACACACAAACAGATTCAGCATCCTGTAAGAAGGGGTAAGGTACTTCTGTTTCAAAACACCCCCTGGCCATGCATGTTTACGGCCACCGATGAGAATGGTTATCACCTCATCCCAGTCAGTCGTATCAACCGGGTCTTCCATGTCATCAGGATCGGGCTCCGGGGTCGGATATACAGCATTGAGACTCCTATCAATATGAATGAACTGTGCAATAAAATCGGGATCGATTTCAACAATAACCCCTCTAACATATGATTTGAAGGAGTCTTCTCCAATATCATGTATATTGTTGTAAAATTCTTGCACCATCGACCCATATGTGGTAGGGTCAAGGATATACAGGGAAGCCCATTCTCTTTCTAAGAGCCACCGACTGAAATCAATTTCAATTTTGGCCAAATGCACTGGACATTCCACTATGACTTGCTTCTTTGAAAAGACATTCATAAACGAATTTTCCTTGATCATACTTTGAAATCGATTATCATCAAAGGTGGGTGTAGAGGAGGAGCTACCACGATGGCATGTTTTCTTACGAGGATGTGAGACTTTTGGGGCCATTTTGTCTTTGAGACAATCTAACAAACACCTGAGGTGCATTGTACAAAGACACATATCCAACATACATTTTAGAAAATGGGACATCAAAAAATGGAAGTACATGATTAAGAGATGAGTGCATATACATCAAGACTGGGAAAGTAATTGCATCAACCAAAACATTTGTAAGCACCCATAACCAACAAGGCAATCTCCAAATACCCAATCTATCTTCCAAAACCAAAGGCAAACACATGTAATGAAATAGACAATGGAGGACAGAGACGAGGAAGGAGAAATACCTTTGAATGAGCAACAAATCCGGGAGGAAAAACAACCTTTGGGAGAAGGTGCAAAACGCAGGGCTTAGGGCAGAGCAGTAAGGAGAAAAACAGAGAATGAGAAAAAAAAACGGGCGTATGGCTCTATATAAAACGACGCTGTCCGATCGATCGGACCAGTTTGGCCGATCGATCGGACCAAGGCAAATTTTAAAACTGAAATGGGCCAAGGGAAGAAAGTAGGTGAGAGAGAATGTTATTTTTTTTTTAAATAAAGTATGCTAGGATAAATGATATGATCACACATATCAGACTCAACTCTCCCCCCCATTTTTTTTTTTAATTTATTTATTTGCCCCTTTTTTTGTTTTAGATTGCCCAAATAAGAGCCATCATTGGTGACTTTCACACTAATGAGTATGGTAGCCTTCTCTAATGAAACTTTTCAATCATATAGTAACTATCACACATACTCGTAGGTAGTCCTGACCTCCGGTTTTTTTTTTTTGAGTAGGGGAGACGAGTACTGACAAGATGCAACCAAACCATAACCACCAAAACAAATATTATTGAAAGAGACTAAGGGTGTGAGCAAATACTGAGAGATTTACGAAGAGAATCAAACCGAGTTGGGTCCAAAGGTTTTGTAAGAATATCAGCGAATTGATTTTCCGTAGGGATATGCTCTAAGGTAATGACCTTCTCTTCAACCAAATCTCTGATAAAATGATGCCTTATGTCTATGTGTTTGGTTCTGGAATGTTGGACCGGGTTTTTAGAGATGTCAATAGCACTTTTGTTATCACAATAAACAACCATTGTGGTCTGTGCAATACCATAATCAGATAGCATTTGTTTCATCCATAACAATTGTGTGCAACAACTTCCAGCCGCAATGTATTCTGACTCAGCTGTGGATAGTGAAGTGGAGGTTTGTTTCTTACTGTGCCACGCAACTAAATTATTTCCAATAAGAAAACAGCCACCGGAAGTGCTTTTCCGATCATCTACATAACCTGCCCAGTCAGCATCTGAGTAACCAACGACATTCATGTTGGTATCTCTTGTAAACCATATTCCAAAATCAGTGGTGCCACTCACATACTTTAGAATTCTCTTCACAGCTTGGAGATGAGATTCTTTGGGTCTTGACTGATATCTGGCACAAACGCAAACACTGAAGGAGATGTCTGGTCTACTGGCAGTCAAGTACAACAAGCTTCCTATCATGCTTCGATACAATCTTTCATTAAAATCTTTCCCTGAAGAGTCTAAACTCAACTTAACAGTGGTGCTCATGGGAGTATTGGATTGCTTGACAGAGGTCATCCCAAATTTCTTCAAAATTGTTTGAGCATATTTGGATTGTGAAAGAAATATTCCATCATCACATTGTTTGATTTGAAGACCTAAGAAAAAGGATAATTCTCCAACCATGCTCATCTCAAATTCTTTTGACATACAAGAGGCAAAAGATGTAGCTAAACTTTCAGATATGGAACCGAAAACGATATCATCCATATAAACTTGAGCAATGAGGATATTGTTTCTCTCTCTCTTGATAAAAAGTGTTTTATCCACGCTGCCCCGTACAAACGAGTTTTCAAGCAGGAAGGTAGTCAATCTCTCATACCATGCTCGAGGAGCCTGTTTCAAGCCATACAAAGCTTTGTTCAATTTGAACACATGATCAGGGCTATGAGGGTCTTGGAAACCTTGCGGTTGTTCTACATACACTTCCTCATTTAAAAATCCATTCAAGAAGGCACTCTTGACATCCATCTGATATAACTTGATTTTTAGAGAACAAGCTACAGCCAATAAAATGCGAATGGACTCAAGACGAGCAACCGGAGCAAACGTTTCATCAAAATCTATTCCCTCCACCTGTGTATAGCCCTGGGCAACTAGTCTAGCTTTGTTTCTGACCACTTGTCCAAATTCATCAGTTTTATTTTTAAAAATCCATTTTGTACCTATGACATGTGTATTTTTGGGCCTTGTAACTAGTTTCCAAACATTGTTACGCTCAAATTGACCTAACTCCTCATGCATGGCGTTAATCCAGGAGTCGTCTACAAGAGCTTCTTTAATGTTTTTAGGTTCAAAAGAGGAAACATAATACAAAAAATTTACCTCACTTTGGACTTGCTGTCGAGTTTTTATAGGAGCATGAACATCACCAATTACTTTATCGAGAGAGTGATCCCTGATTACCTGACCTTTTTGGGATCTAGGATTTACATCCTTACTTGAAGAAGGTTGAGGAGTTGATGTACTTTGAGCAGAACCTTTCACTTTCAGTCCAGACTCGTCACTTTCAGATTCTGATTCAGTGTCAGGAATGACAGCTTCTTGATCCGGTGTGATTGGATCTTGTTGTTCCGTGTGTTGCTTATTATTTAGTCCAACTTGCGGAGAAGAAGGAAGAGTTACAGGGAATTCATCTTCATCATCAGAAAAATAAGAAGGTCCAGCGTCATCAACAATGACATTGATAGATTCCATGACTGTGGAATGTCTCAAGTGAAATACCCTGTAGGCTTTGCTATTTAATGAATACCCAAGAAAAATCCCTTCATCACTTCGGGAGTCAAATTTTCCAAGATGTTCTCTATCTTTCAAGATGTAACACTTACTCCCGAAGGTTTTGAAGTATTTAACTGTAGGTTTTCAACCAGTCCATAGTTCATATGGAGTATTCTTTGTTCCAGCCCTGAGGTAGACTCGATTTATCACATAGACAGCAGTGTTAACTGCCTCTGCCCAAAACCTTTGAGGCACGTTTTTACTATGGATCATGACTCGAGCCATTTCTTGTACAACCCGATTTTTCCTTTCAACTACTCCATTTTGTTGTGGAGTTTTAGGGGCAGAGAATTCATGTTTAATGCCACTTTCAGTACAAAAAGTGTTAAAGAAAGAGTTCTGAAACTCTGTGCCATGGTCGGATCTGATTCTTGCGATTCCACCAAACTGTCCGCCCTTATCTGTAAGAAGTTGAAGCCATAAGCAATGAAACACATCAAAAGTTTTAGATTTATCTTTAAGAAAGCGAACCCAAGTAAATCTAGAGAAATCATCAACAGTAAGAAAGATGTACTTTTTGCCACCAATACTTTCAGATTTTGAAGGACCCATGAGATCCATATGAAGTAGCTCTAGTGGTCTCTTGGTAGTAAACATTTCCAATTTTTTATGTGGTGCTCTAATTTGTTTCCCAATTTGACACGGACCACACAAGTGGTTATGAGGTTTTTGAAGTTTGAGAAGTCCTCGAACTAATTCTTGCTTAGAAAGTTTTTCCAAATCAGAATGGTTGATGTGACCTAGCCTTTGATGCCAAAGGTCAACAGTATTAACAGTAGCAGAATTACAGTTCAAAGCTTTTTCATTGACAATCTCATTGACAACCACATAGCAATTATCGGAATTCTTTTTACCAGAAAGTACATGTTTTCCAAGACTGTCTACAATGGAGCAAGTATTTAAAGAAAAATGAACATCATTACCAGATTCACAGAATTGACTTATACTTAGCAAATTTGCTTTAAGACCATAAACCAGGAAAACATTATTGATAGTGGACATACCTGGTATGTTGACAGATCCTTTACCAACAACTTTAGATTTGCTTCCATCTCCAAATTGAACATTACCACCCTCATGACTTACAAGTGATGTGAAAAGGGACTTATCCCCTGTCATATGTCTAGAGCACCCGCTGTCTAAGTACCAAATATGTGAACTTTGTGCTTTAAGAGCAGTGAGAACCACATTGCAACGAAGATCAGATTTACGTACCCAAATGAATTTTTGTTTGACCTTATTGGGGGTCAAATTGATCTTCTGTCTTTCATAGCGAAGTTTCTTCCGCAATTTATTGCAATGAGGCCTTATATGTCCAATGATTCCACAAAAGTGACAGGTAGGGACATATTGACGATGAGGCATATATTTTTTGAGATTGGAGTTCACATGTTTAGGTTTAGAAATAGCAGGTTCTATAGCAAAAAGTGTATTTCCCTGAACAAACTTACCTGTGCTGTTGGAGGAGGATGCACCATAGTCAAATCCAAGGCCATGCTTGTTGCTGGATATAATTTGTGCGCCCAAAATTTCATCAAGTTTCTTGGATCCTGTGTTCATCCGATGTATATCAGCTTTGGTAGAAACCAATTCAGCAATGGTTATCTTGAGTTTGTCAGAGATGCTGTCTTTTTCAGTTTTGTAGGAATCCAGTTCTTTCTTTAGGAGTAAAATTTCTTTGTCAGCTTGAATAGAGTGCTCCTGAAGTAAGTCACGTTCATTCCCTGCAGAAATCAATTTGTCAGATAGAATGGCACGCTGTGATTCAAGTTGAGATACTTTACCTTGGGATTCATTGAATTCAGTTTTAAGAACAAGATTTTCTTTTTCAGCAGCCTTCCATTTTCCTTTCAGAATATCATTTAAATGTGTCATCCTTCTTGAATGTTTGAGGAGACTTTGATATGCTTCCACTAAATCCTGTTCATTATCTGACAAACAATTAAGATCATCTGAAGTAAATTCATCTGATTTTTCCACACCTTCCTGCAACAAGGAATCGTTAGATCTTGCCATAAAAGCCATACACTTTCCATGTTCTGGTGATGATGATTCAGGTTCACTTTCATTGCAATCTTGTTCTGAATCATCATCCCACGTTACATTCAACACCTTTCCTTGAGTTCTGAAAGTCCTATTTACACACTGAGAAGCATAGTGACCAAAACCTTTGCATTCAAAACAATGAGTACTCTTGGGAGGGATTTTGGACACATTTTTCTCAGGATTTTGACCAGCATTGGATTTAAATGAAGAAGAAGGCTTAAACTGTCCTTTTTGAGTAGTATTTTTAAAATTCTTTTTAAAATCCTTTCTATCATTTTTCAAAAACTTTTTAAACTTTTTAACAAATAGGGCATCAAGGTCTGAGTCTTCGGTCTCTTGTTCAGAGTCATTCTCATGCTCCATAAGAGACTTCAAAGCCATTCCTTTAGCTTTCTTTGTTTTTCTGAGATTAGCTTCAAAGGTTTGCATATTGCCAACTAACAGATCAACTTTAATTGAATCCAAATCGCTGGACTCCTCAATAGCAACTACTTTTGGGTCAAATCTTTCAGGAAGAGATCTAAGAATCTTTTTAACAATTTTATGTTCAAGAATAACTTCTCCTAAGTAGAAAGTAGAATTCACAATAGCAGACAATTTATCATTGAAATCATTAAAAACTTCAGTTTCATCCATTTTTAGATTTTCAAACGCAGTAGTCAAATTCTGAAGTTTGGCTTGCTTAACTTTGAGAGTACCTTCATAAACAGTTTCTAATATATCCCATGCTTCCTAAGCAGTTTTGCAAATAGATATCCGACGAAATTCAGCAGGAGAAACACCATTAAATATTGAATTTAAAGCTCTGCCATTAAAATTGAAGGTTTGTTTATCCTCCTTGGTCCATTGAGGCATGGGTTTTTCAATGACTTTATTGCCATCAGTGGTAACAGTAGGCATGTTATAACCAAAAACAACAGAATTCCAGACATCCACATCTATGGATTGGAGGAAGGCAGTCATTCGAACTTTCCAATAATGATAGTTCGATCCATCCAAGAGTGGGGGTTTGGAAATAGAAGAACCATCTCT
Organism: Camphora micrantha; assembly: GCA_003546025.1. NCBI lineage: Eukaryota > Viridiplantae > Streptophyta > Magnoliopsida > Laurales > Lauraceae > Camphora > Camphora micrantha. Next base: position 17,652,426 of record QPKB01000005.1, on the reverse strand, counting down.
AAAATTGTCCATATCAGAAATCTGTGTAGATCTCACACAATAACTTAGTGTGAATCAGCTCTGATACCAATTGAAAATTCCTGGAGGGTCTATGAACACAACCCTAACAGAAAGTAAACTAAATCCCAGCACAGATATGCATATGGAAATAAAAACCTAAGTTAATCAATCAATCAATCAAGAAGATGGACACAAGATTTTTTACGTGGAAAACCCTGGGTAGGGAAAAAACCACGGGACCTAGCACCGGTCCAGAAAGATCAAGCACTATGAAATCAAAGGTTACAACATAAACTCACTCCCCTTTACAGTTGATCACAACCTAAGGACCAAAGCGATTCTTGCCGACGAACACGCCGTTCACCTTCTCCAGCACTTCAATCTCCACGCCTTAAGCAAGACGAATTGGATGGAACATGGATGGAAAATCTCCAGAGCACAAAGCTTCAGCACATAATTTTGACACACAATCTCTCTGGAGGAAGATAATCTCTCTTAAGGTATTCTAGGGTTTTGATCTGAGAGAGGTACAGGTTTATGAAGGGTTCAAACCCTTAAATAGGCTTCTGCACTCGTATGGGAAAGTTCTGTTGTAATGGGATTGAAAGATTAGAGTTTTAGAAAGATGGGGCTACAAAATAGGTAAGTTCCGCCGCTGGCTGATCGATCGGACTGTAGGTCCGATCGATCGGACTGTGTTTTAACTGGGACAAATTTCTGGCCGATCGATCGGGCTGCAGGTCCGATCGATCGAACTGACTTTTAACTAAGAGCAATTTATGGGCGATCGATCGGTCTGGGGAGGCGATCGATCGGTCTGACTTTTTGTTAAAAACGCCCTGTTTCCTGATGCTTTGGAAGTCTTCTTCAAACCAAGATGGTCCATCTAAGAATTACATTAAATCCCCATGTTTTGTCCACCCAATGAATTAGCCAACACTCAAAAATACTAACAGGTTGCCATTAGCCTTTGTACTTCTTTTCTCATTGGCTTTCCCTTCACTAGCCATTCACATGCTCATTACAGGGACTGCCGACCCTGAGAATATACCATTCTCGTGTCATCTTAATTTTCTCTGAGATGTTACTTTGATTTGTTTGTATTCTTCTTTTTTTTTTTTTGTGTGTGTGGCAGGAGATTTGTGTGTATTTGAATTATGTTATATATAATAGATTTTTGATGTATCCTAGGAATGTTAATAAAGCTGCTGCTTGGTAGCTAAATATGATTTTGAGTATGATTTTGAATCATTTTGGTTGGACGGGGATCGTGCCCCAAGTGTAGGGTATGATTGTAATAATAACCGGTGAAACCAGGTAGATCCACAGAGTGCCAATGATCGCAATGTACCTGTCTTATTGGGAAACTAGGGCGAGCCTATCAAAAATCTATAAAAATCACAAATCCTACTTTAATTAAAAATTAATTGCAGATTAGAATAAAATTAATTACAATCCGAATTAAAAAAATTCCTAAACTGAAAATCTAGTCTAATAGATCTATTTTAAAAACTGCATCCACCATAAAAATAATTAGAAACCAATTGGAGATGTTAAAAATTTAGAAATAATTAAATTAAAATTCAAAATTGAATGAGAGCGTTGCAATCTAAGGGTCAGGGTTTAGTTGTTTTCTAAATACTGAAAATATGGGCGATTTCATTAAAGACCCAAAATCTGAAAAATTAGATTTATTAATATTTGAGAAATTTCAGAAAGACTCTAGTCTCCTTCGAATATTTGCAGTATTTAGTAGCCTTTAAGCATACAATATATCATTCGAAAATAAGGCATTAAAAAGACATAAATAAAGAAAATAGATTCATAAATTAAAAATCAGATTTTGAATTAAAATTACTAACCCATAAAATCTATCAATAAAAATAAATCAACTTACACCCTTTATCCTTAGATTACAAGTAGACAATTACCCCTACGTCCTTCTTTTTCTACACACCATAATTAATTTTTTCTTTGGCCTTGTATAATACATGAGTGAGATGGGAGGGAGAGAGAGAATGGAAAGAAGTTAATGGGAAAGAGAAAGAGAATGGACGTAAGATAGATGGGAGGGGGGTGAGAGAGATCACGTGAGGGATTGAGAGAAAAAATAGCGTGGACGTCCAACTCCAACTCTTTCAGTAATTCAAAGATTTGGTTCTTTTCAAATCTTCCAAATTCTTTGATTAGAATCCCACTTGTAGATAATCTTTCCAAGAGTCTTGGGCCCATATTGGTTTGAGAAAATCTTCAAATCTGAAATTCGAACTTGTTGCATAAATTGAATGAAGATGAGCCCCACAATGAGGTGCACCCCTTGAATTGGAGATGGCTTGGATGTCCATATTGGCATGAGATTTTTTTTCTTTTCTTCCTCTTCATTCTTTATCTCTTTCCTCCTTCTCTTTGAATTTGAATTTGAGTTTTGCAAGGGATCTTCTCAACACTTGGAATGAAATTCTGAATTTTTCTCTTCTCAATTGGGTCCCTCCATGGCCGCTCCTGCCTTAGGATTTTCACCCAATGTGGGTGGGTCCCATGGTGGGCCTTCTACAATATTGTTTTCTTCTTGCGGGCCCCGATTTCTGGATTTCTACAAAACAATTAAAACTAATTCTAAAATAATAATTTTTATTAAAAGAATGATGTTATGCATGGGGCCCAAAAATACATAATTTAATAATTTCACCAAGACATGCATTTTTATGAGATTTTTTACTTAAATTCAACCAAAAGAGTCTAATTGCATGATTTTGTGAAAATCTATGAATTCAATGCATTTTGTTTTAATTAATTCCATAAATTTATCTGAAATAATGAATTAAATATGTAATATTGTGGACTTATCAGATGGTAAATGATGACCATCCGATATGCTTGGGTGCTAGCTGCTTTGTAATTCTGCCTTCATTTCGGTTTTCCTCAATGAAACTTAAGTGGATCAAGACTCAAATAAGAGGATTTGGATTATCAAAAGAAATTGATAGAAAGTAATCAAGAATATTTGCTTTGGTACTCTTGAAAAATCTGAGTCTGGATCCCCGTCTAGATCCCATGAAAGGATCTCCCTTACATTTCCAATGACTGGAAGGAGTAAAAACTCCACAAGGAGGCCTTATTATAGAAAATACGAGCCACTCAAAATAAATGCCCTTCCCGTTCATTGTATATTCTTAAACTTTACCCAATATATAGTGGTTGGTGCCTTTGTAAGATTAAACATTTGACTAAGAATCAGATCAATGCATATAATCGGTGGCGGACCCAGGATTTTTGTTTGAGGGGGGCTTTTGATCAGTGGTGATGGACCCGATTCCTTCCCTCTCTCCCGCTGCCTCCGCCCCGGGTCTTTCGGGGTGCGGCGGAGGGGAGGAGAAGAAAAAGGTAAAGGGTTTCAACATCTTTTTTTTTTGTACGGGTATGCCAATTTCACTTTTCTACTTGGAATTTAGAAACGGTGATCAGAAGATCCACCTTCACAAGTAGAAAGGGGAAATGAAACTTTTTCTAGTTTTCCATTGCACACATATTTTAAGAAAAGAGACGGGTTTTTTTGAATGCCGTGAAAGGCGATTTCATTTGTTGCCGTGAAAGGCGATTTTGCCGTAAAAGGCGATTTACAAGTCTCATCCATTATGAAAGACAAGAATTGTGATTTTTGTCTCTAAAAGAAAAATAAAGTACAATAGAAATCAAGAAAAGGAATCTGACTTCTCATTCGATTGTGGGGACACGTTCAGATCGACGGTCGCGAGTCATGTATGGGCTCCTCCATCGTCCATGCAGATGAGAACACGATACTTGGATTCTTGGCTCGGCTTTCTAACCTCAGATTTTTAAAGGACAAAGACCAAGAGAAGGTCTTATATCCGATAAAAAGCTAAGTAAACGGGCTGAAAAGCCACGTTTTAGCCATGTTGGTAGAAGAAGGGAGGTCCTTGGGGGGGTGGCCCCCCAAGGGTGCTTCAATCACCTTGTAGTGACTCTTGCAGCAGAGTTTCTTTTCTTCAAATTGGCAGAGGTTCTTCTGATTTCTCTGGATTTTCCGGGATTTTCCGAGCAATTTTTTCTGGGGCCTTCTCCTTGGAAAAGCCCTCCTATTTATAGGCTTTTGGTGGCCATTAGGAGGGTTTATGAGCATTTAATACATTAATGCTCATAATGGGAGGAGTTACAAGTTTTAAATGATTTGTTTTGTAGCTCCTTTTTCCTTGAATTTGATTGGTCGATGGAGATTAATGAGCCTTTGATTGCATTTAATCTCCATCATGGGAGGAGTTTCGTGGCTTTAATGCCATAAATCATTGGATTTGTAACTCCCATTTGCTTGCTTTTGATTGGGCCGTTCAAAATAATGAGTTAATGACCGCATTAACTTGTCATAAAATGGGTCATTTATTCTCATTAATTGGCCGCCAAGTCGCTTGAAGAGTCGCGGGCCGCGCAGTGTCTTTTGGAATTCTTCTCGCGATGATCGCCGATGGATCCACACATTGTTTGATGTCGGATGGCGATGAAATTTCAGACATTGATTGATCTCAATGTGCCGGCAACATCCGTCCTGTCGATTTCACGATCGGGCGGGCAGAAAGTGTACTTTCTTTGACGATTTCGAGGCGTCGAATGATCATCCAATGATTTCGGCGGTGAATCCGTGATTTTAATAAAGATTGACGGATTTCATGCACGAAAAATCAGATTTTGGGAAAAATCACAGGGGCCAATCAACTCGGATCGCGAAACGGACCCGAAAAAGTGGGTTTCCGGCGACTTTTGGGTCGCCGGAAATTCCATGGTCGCCGGCGACCATGGGCCTTGGGCCCATTTTTTGGCCGCCTTCCAGTCGCCGTATCTTCGCCGTTTTTCGCTCTTTTTTGATGCGTTTT